>MU389865.1:0-34679 GCA_022578765.1 Xylaria sp. FL0933
AAATAATAAACTTTTTAAAAAATAATAAATAATAAAATATATAAACCGCGTAAATTAATAAAATAAATTATTATTAATTATTTTTTATTATTAAATTATATTAATTTATATTTTATATATTAATTAATATATATAATAATTATATATAAATAAATTTATTTATTATAAAATTAATTTTATTAAAGTTTTAAATATTAATATTATTAATATTATATTATAATATATATATATATAAATAATAATTAAATTACGCGCTAATTATTTTTAAATTTTTATATAAAGTTTTTTAATAATTATAAAAGTATATTTATTATATTTTAAGCTTTAAATAATAATTAATAAAATTATAAGCTTAATATTTATTAATTAAGCTTGCGCTATATAAATTATAAAAAAAATTAGTTATATTTTTAATATTAGCGTAAGCTAGCAAAAATCTTTAATTATTTAAATTAAAAATATATTTAAAAAATATTTTTTTTTATTAAATTATAATTATATATATTAGCGCAGGTTTTATTTTTAATAATATATTTTTATATTTTAATATATATAATTAAATATAAAACGTTAAAAATTTTAAAAGCGTATTAAAAGCTTATTTTTTAAAATAATTAAATAATTTTAATATATAAAAAAATATTAACTTTTTTAAATTTAATAAATATAATATTATTATAAAATTATTACGCAATAAAATAAAAAAAAATATATTTTAATAAAAAATATTTTGTTTACTTAAATATTTTACTTGCTTATAAAATATATTATTAAAAAAATTAAACTTATATATTAATAATATAAAATTATAACTAAATATAAGCGGCTAAAAGCTTAATATATTATATAAACATTATATAATTAAAATAAAAGCTATTAATGCGCGCGTTAGCGCGCAGCTATAAGTAATAATTAACTATTTTTTTTCTCGTTTTTTTTTTAATAATAAAAATAAAACATATAAAATTAAAAAAAAAAATACAAAAAAAAATACGAAAAACATTATATTATATTATTTTAAAAAACTTATTTATTATTAAACGCGTTATAAATAAAAATTTATAATTTATTTATTATAATAATAAAAGTTTATTTATTATATTAAAATTATATTATTAAATATTATTTATAGCTAATATTAAAGATTTTTATATTTATTTATATAAATAAATATTTTTATTTTTTTAAACCGGTATATATTTTTTTTAAGTTTTAAATTATTATTATTTTTATTTTTTTTATTTTTACGATTATTATTTTATTATTACGCCGATATTAAAATATTTAACTAAGTAATTATTAAAGTTTTAAACCTTAATTTATATAATAAATTTAATAAAACTAAATTTTTATTATAATAACTTTAAAGATTATATTAATAATTTAAAAAAATAAACTATATATTAATATTTTTTTCGGCATTTAAAATTATTAAAGCTATTAATATATTATATATTAAAAAAATAACTATATTTATAGATTTTAATTATTATTTATAATTAATTATTAAAAAAGTTATAATAAAAAATATAATATTAAAAAATCTTAAATTATTTAAGTAGATTTTTTAATATAAATATTTAAATTATTTAATTAATTATAAAATATATAAAACTAAAAACTTTATTAAAATTTTTTAAAAAAATAATAAGTTTTTTATTTAATATTATAATTATATTTAAAATACTATAAAATAAATAAACGTATAAAAAATATTTAAAGTAGCTTTATTATTTAAATAAAAAAATAATTTATTATTAAATAATCTACTGTGCTGCCGCAAGATAATATAGTTTTTTTATATATATATATTTATAAATAAAACTATATAAAAGCTAAATAAAAACTTTATACTACGTGTTATTTATTACTTAAATGTTTTTTATTTTTATAAAAACTAGTTTTTATTATTTAGTTAACTAATAAAAAATAAAATAAGGTTAAAGTAAAAAATTTTTTTTTTAAAGGTTTTTATAGCTTTTATTCTCGAAAAAATTGCAGCAAGTTTGCTGTTTTATTTAAATATATTTTTAGCAAGGTTTTTTCGACCCTGCTATAATATTTCTTTTTTTTTTTTTTTTTGTTTTTTTTTTAATTTTTTTTATTTTTACTACTTTATTATATATAACTATTTTATTAATATTTATTAACCACCTTATAATAAAGCCTATAATTTTAAGGTTTTTTATAATAATTTTTAAGTTTTTATTATTTAATAATAAAATATTTGCTAGGTTTTTAATTAAAATATTTCTTTTTTTTTTTAAAAGTTTATATTTAAAAATAATATATTAAAAAGTTTTTTTTTTTTTTGCGCACTTATAAAACAATATTAAAAAATTAAAAACCTTTTTTTTATATAAAAACGCTTTTAATTTAATTTTTTCTATATAAATTTAAATAATTAATATTATTTTATACTTTAATAAGCTTTTATATTTTTTAAATATATTATTTCTGCTAAGCTTTTGCTCGGCTAAAATTAAATAATTATATTTTGTTTTAATATAGCGCTAATAGTTTTTTTATTTTTTTTAAAACGTTTTTTTAAGCTCTTGTTTTTTCGACTATTTTTTTTACTACTAGTCTAGCTTTATAAAGTTGTTATTAATAAAAATTATTTTTTTTTTAAAGGCCTGCTTTTAGTTTAAGCCCTAGCTTTTTTTTTTTTTACTGCTTGCAGCATTATTTTTATTTTATTAATAGCTTTATTAATAATCTCGCCGTAAATTATATTATATAATCGACTTTTATTTACTGCGGCTTTACTGCTAAAATATAAATTTATTAATAAAACCTCTAGCTTAATTTTTAAATATTTTATAAAAATAGTTTTAAAAACGTTAATTATTTATTTAAAGTATTTATTTTAAATAGCTGCTAAAGCGTAAATAATATTTTATGTTTTATTTTTTTTAAAAAACTTATATTATATTACTACGCTATATATTAGCGTGCTATAAATTATTGCTAAGTAAACCTGCCTTGCTTTAAACACGTTATTATTTTATATTAAATTTTATAGTTTAATTATTATATATACTTAAATATTAAATTTTTTTTTAAGTTTAACTAAATATTTTTTTTATTTTATATTTTTATTAAATTATATATTTAAAAATTTTACGCTATTAATTAGTTTAATTATAGCGCTAAAAAAATAAACTATTTACGTAAGCGCCGCTTTACTATTAAAAAAATATATTAGTTTATTTTTTTAAAGCGTAAATTTTATACCGTGCTTTATAACTTAGCTTTTACACGTTTTTTATATTATTTTTAATACTTTATAGTTTTAGTTAACGTTTAAGTTTATTATTAAAAAATTAATATTATTAGCAAAGTTAGCTATAACTAATTTTTTATGCGCAGCAAGGTTTTTATAAAGCGTTAAAATATATAAAAAAAAAAATAAAAATAAAAAAAAAACCTTTAAAGCACTTTTGTTTTTAAAGCTATTAATTATAACGTTTTTTTATTAAAGCAAAATTATATTAACTTATTTAAAATAAATAAATAAACTTATATTATAACTTATAAAAAAAAACTTTTTTATTAAAAAATATAAATTATTTATTTTTTATTAATTATATTAAAAATTTCTATAATATTTAATTATAATAAAAATATAATACTTTTTTTATTTATAGTTATTTTAGCCGTTTTAATTATTAACTTTATAACCGCGTTTATAAACTTATATTTTTTATTATTTATTTAATTATTTAATAATAAGTTTTTATTTTTAGCTATTTTTATTATACGGCAGCATAGCTTTTTTTTAAAAATTTTATTTATTATATTAATAAGTATAATTAGTTTTTATTTCTCGGCTATTTTTTTAATTTTTTTTAGCTTGCCCGGTTTAAAGATTATTATTACTCTTGCTTTTTTAAATTTTATTAAATAATACTTTAATAAAAAGCTGGCTGTATATAATATAGCTATTTTTTTTGCTAAAATAAGTCCGCAAGTTTTAAGAAATTTATTAAATAATAAATCCTTTTTTAAAACTTTTTAAAAAGCTAGTATTTAAATTAATATTATTATATTTTTTTTATTTATAAATATATTTATTTTAAATCTTTAATAATTATTATATATTAATTTTCTAGCTAATATATTAATTAAATCTGCAAATAATATTAAAAAAAATATTTCGCTAATAAAATTATTTTATTTTTAAAAATAATTACGTTTATTAATTTATTTTTTATTTTGTTTAGCAGTAAAATTACTGCTACTTTAAAAGTTAGTTTATATCTTAATTTAGTTTATTTAATTAAGCTTTAAAATATTTTTAAATTTTTTAAAGCTTTTGCGAGTATTTTTTTTTAACTATATTTTTAAGCTTTAGCTACCTCGTTAATAAATATTTATTTTTTTTTTTTAAGTTTAAGTTATATTATTATAATTTTTTTAGTTTAAAACTTTTTATAAGCTTGTTTTGCTTTTTTTTCTGCTTTTTTAACCTTTATAAACCATTAAATAAACATTTAATAGCTTTTACTTAACGTTTTTTTAAACGCTACTTTATTTACTACTTTTATAAATTGCTTAATTAATTAATTAAAAGTTATATTTAGCTTATTAATTATATATAAAATATTTATATTTATAATAATTATTATTGCTTTAGCTACTGCTTTTTTTTTATTTAATTTTAGCTAGTTTTATTTTTTTATTTTATAGCTATAGCTTTTTAAGTTTATACTTATATTAATAATTATTTAAATAGCTTTATAATTAAAGCTTAATTATTTAAAGTTTTTTTAATATATTATTACTAAGTTATTAATAGCTTATATTAAATTTATTATTAAATTTTTTTATTTTTAATAAGTTTTAATTATTTTACCTTGTAAAATAACTAACGTTAAATTTTAGTTTATTATAAATTTTAAAAATTTTTTAACTCTTTAGCTTTTATAACCTTTTAGGTTTTATAAAAAATAATATAAATTAAAATCTTTTATAAATATATATTATTTAAATAACTAGCTTTTATTTTTAATAATTTAAATAAAATTTTATTATTTTTTTTTTTAATTTAATAAATAAATTAATTATATAATCACTGCTTAATTTTTATTACTTATTATTATTTTTGCTTAGTTTTTTTTGCACCTTTTATTTAATAACTCTATTATTATTTTTTTATTTATATATAAAGCAGCTTTTTTTTTTATTTAAATTATTTAATATTTGCACTTTTTTAAACAATAAATATTATTATATTTATTAACTAAAAATTCTTAAATCGTTAAATAATTAAAGTTATCGTTTAATAATACTTTCGCTATATTATTTTTAAAGCTTATTATATTTTAAAAAATAATATTATACTTTATTGCGTAAATAAAAAAATAATTTTATTAAAACTGTTTATACGCTGCTTCTTTATTAATAATCTAGTATTATTTAACCTAGCAAAAACTAAAACTAATAATATTTAAATTTTATTATTTAAAATTATTTTATTAATTACTGCCGATTTTTTTATGTTTTAAAAGCTCTTAAGTTATAAAATATATATTATTTTTATTTTATTTTTTTACTTTGTTTTTTTTTTATACAACTTATTTTACGCAGCATAATTATTATTATAATTAATATATTTTTTTTTAACTTTTGCTTTTTTAATTAAATATTTATTTTTATTATTTTTATACTTTAAAATTATATAATAGCTATATTTAATATTTTTTAAGCAAAATTTAATTATATACTTATATTTATAATAATTAAAACATTAAATAACCTTAAATTTTTTTATAAAAAATTTATAATTAAATAGCTAAACTTTTTATATAAAATTATTATTATATATTATTTTAATTATTTATATATTATTAATATAAACTATTATAGCTATAAATCTTGCTTTTTTATTTTTAAATATTATTTTTTTATATTATATAATTTTAAAATATTTATTATATAATACTTTTAATAAATTCTTGTTTATATATATTTTATATATTTACTTTATTAAAACGTTTTTTATAATAATTATTATATTTTTATTTTATAGCTTCGTTTTATTATTAAACGTTTTAATAATTTATTTTTTATTATTTATATTTTTTAAAACCGCGTTTTTAAATATAATAATAATATTGCTACTATTAAACTTTTTAGCTATAATTATATTACTGCTCGTTAAAACTATATTTATAGCTTTAATAATATTTATTAATATTTTTTTTTTTAGGTTTTTTAATTATTTTTTTATTTTAACTAAAATTTCTTTAGTTTTTTTTATTAATATAACTTTATTAATATAACCTAGTTACGTAGCCGCGGTTATTTAAACCTAACTTTTCGTTAAATTTATTATTATATTTACAGTTAAAACTTATTTAATTATTTTTTAAATAATTTTATTAAAGTTATAATATATAATTAGTTTATTAAAGTTTATTTATTTTGCTGCTTTATTAATTATATTAACTTGTTTTTTTAAAAAGTATATTAACTGTTTTTTTTTCGTGTTTTTTTAAAAAAAAAATCTTTTTTTCGCTTTACTATTTACTAGTAGCTATAATATAAGTTTAATTAATTTATTAATTATTTTAAACAAACTTTTATATTTATTAGTTATATATTTTTTATTAAAGCGCAGCTAAATTATAGTTGTATTAATAATAAATTATAATTAATTTTATATCGCGTTTTTTATAAATAAATTATTAATCGCTATTTATATATTATTTGCTTTATTTATTATTTACAACATTAATATAACTTTTTTATTAAATATAAATAATACTCTTAAATTCAATAATTATAATTATTTAATAATAGCACTTAAATTTATAAAATTATAATTTTTTTTTAATATAACTAGTTATTTATAAAAAAATAATTTATTATTTTTTATATAAAATATATTTATAAAATTTATTATTATAAAATTTATTAATAAATTAAAAAATTATAAACTTTATTAAAAAATATTTATTTAATAAGTTATTAAAATAAAATTTTTAAAAAAATATTTAAAGATTATTTAAAATATAATATAAATACTAGTTAATAAAGTTAAAGCTAAAATTAAATATTATAAATAATAAAAAATTAATATAATTTAAAAATTATTTATTAAAATATTTAATATATTAATTTAATAAGTTATAAATTATATTAAAAAACTAAAGTTATTAATATTATTTTTAACTTTATAATTTATATTATTATTAATATTTTATATACTTATACTTATATAAATAAATATAACGCGATAACTTTAATATTATTTAATATAATAGCTAATATAATATAAAAATAATATATAAAACTATATATAAAATTATTAACAATAATATTAGCTAAATTATTAATAAATATTTAAATATTTTAATTATTATTAAACTAGTTATATAATAAAAAACTACTTGTATATAAAACAATATAAATTTAAAAATTAAAAAAGTTTATTAAATAATATACTTTAAAAATATAAAAGCTATTAAAACGGTAAAAAAAAATAGTTAAAACTTTTTTTATTTATAAAAATATTAACTTATTTATTAATTAATAATTAAAAAACGCTTGCGTTTAAAAAAAAAACTTGTTTTTAATGCGGTAAAAAAAAATATACTTAAATATAATATAATATTAGCTAAAATAAATAGCTGCAGTAATAAAAATAAGCTTATTTATGCGCTAAAATTATTTTTATACGAAAATTTTAAAAACTAAAAATACTTGCTAAAAAAGTTTAATTATAATCGGTATAATTATATTATAATATTATATTAAATAAAATAAAAAAAATAAATAATTTATAATTTTATTTATTTAATATTTATAATAAACAACTTAAAAAATATATTAAAATTTTATTTTAATATATAAGTTATTATTTTAAAAATATTAATAAAAATATAACTTTAAAATAAAACTTAAAAAGCTTTATAATTATATTATAAATATTATTTAATTTTATAACAAGCAATATTTAATTATTAAATAAAAAATATAAAGCTAAAACTAAAATTTTTATAGCTAATTTAATTAATAATAAAAATAAAAATAAAGTATATATTATAAAGCTTTATAAAGTTTATAATTTAAAATAATTATTTAAACCTTTAAAAAAAATAAAAAATATAAAAAAAAAAAATTATTAATTATTAATAATTATTATAAAATACTTGCGTTTTTATTTTATTATTAAATTTTTTTTAATTTAATTTAAACTTTATTTATAATTTTTAATACTTGTTTATAAAAATTAATAATAAAGCTAAAAAAACTATAAAAAATATATTAAAATAAAAAATATATTTATAAATAATGTTTTATTAATTATATTATTTAATATTTTTAAAATAATTTTTATTATTAAATTTATAATTAATAAAGAAATTATAGTTAGCGTGCTAAAAAAAAACTCGGGTTAAATAAACTAAAAAAATAATATTAATTTAATTTATTTTAATTTATTTAAAAATTTAAATATATTAATATATATTTTAGCTAGCCTCGGTATTAAAAGCGTTAAATTTTTAAACTTTAATAAATATTTTATAAAAATTAAAAAGTTTATTATTTTTAATATTATAATTAAAAATATTATTTAATTAATATAAACTAGGGTTTTTAAATTTTAAGTAATTAATTTAATCACTCAGTGATTAATTTAGTCACTAATTAAATTATTCACTCAAGCTAGCCTTTTTTGATTAATTAATCACTCAAAAAAGTCTAGGTGACTAAATTAGTCACTTAAAAAAATAGCTGAGTGACTAAGAGTGACTAATTTAGTTTTTAGTCAGACTAAAATAACTAAAAAAATAGGTAATAAATACGAAAAAGGCTAGTAAAAATCGGTAAAAATATCTTTTCTATACTTTAGAAAAAACGCTATTTAATGGTATTTTTTCTGATTTTTTTTAGGCTAGTAGTTATTTATTAAACTTTATTTAAAAAAAGCCTGTTTTTTTTTATTTTTAAAAAAGCTAAAGTTTAAGAAAATCTTAAAAAATAACTACTAGCTTAAAAAAATCGAAAAAAATATCATTAAATAGCGTTTTTTTGGCTCTATATAAAATGTATTTCTACTAATTTTTACTAGCCTTTTTCGTATTTATTACCTATTATTTTAGTCATTTTAGTCTGACTAAAAAACTAAATTAATCACTCTTAGTCACTCTTAGTCACCCCCCTTAACTCAATTAATCACTCAAATGTTTTTTTTTAACTAAATTAATCACTCAAAAAAGTGGATTTTTTAACTAAAACTAATTTAGTCACTCATTTAATCGTTTTAGTTAAACTAATTCGACACTTTAATATAAACTATAATTTAATTATTAAAAAATAATAAAAATATTTTATTATTATTTAAACTTTTTTAGCTATAAAATATTATAGCTTTATTTAATATTCGCAGATTATTTTTTATAATTAAAAATCTTAATATAAAAAAAAAGCAAATTATTTTAAAAAAATTAGTTATATTTTTAAAAAAAATTTATAAATTAACTTTATTTTATAATAAATTTGTTAAAATTAAAAATAAAAAATTAAAAAATAATATTAATAAAAGTAAACAAATTAAATTAAAATTATTAAATTAAATTATTAACTTTAATTTAGCTAGGTTATAAAATTAACTAAAAAAAAAATTAAAAATAACTTATTATTAATTTTTATAAAATATATTTAAATAAAAATATATATTTTTAAATTAATAACAATATAACTATAAAAAAAAATATATAAGTTATTATATAGCTATTTAAAAATATTAAACTTAATATATTTAAATATTAAACAATTTATTGTTTTTAAAAAAAAAAAATTTTTAATCGGCTTAACAAAATAAAAAAATATATTATATTTTTTATACCTCGCTATATTATATATTATAAAATAATAACGCTTAAGTAAATATTAAATAAAAAAATTACTAGTTAATAAAAAAAATTAAAACTTAAATTTAAACTATTAATATTTAAATAAATAATAAAATATTATATAAAAATATAATATATATATAAAAACTACGGTATATTAATTATTAAAAATATAAAAAAATTAACCGATTTTTATATATATAAAATATAACTTAAAAAAAATATTAAGCTATAAAATAAATTATAAAAAAAGCTATAAATTAATATAAAATTATATTAATTAAATATTTTAACTTAATAATATATTAATATAAAAATATATAAATTAATTATAATTGTTAATAAAAAATTATTTAATTAAATAGTTATGCTTATATTAATTAATAAAAATAAAGATTTAGCTACGCTTAATTTATAGCTAAAACTTTAACTAATAATTAATTATAATAAAGTTAATAAAAATTTATTAAAAACTAATTTATTTTTGCTATTAAAAATATATAAAAAATTAAATAATTTAATTATTAGTTTTTACGCTAAGTTTAATTTTAAATATATTTATTAATTAATAATATTTTATTTTAAGTTTTATTATATACTTGTTTTTAAAATCTTAAGCTTTTTTTAGCTATAATTTATTTAAATATTATAAAAAATAAAAACAGCTAATTATTTTATATTAAAAGTTATATAAATTATATTAAAATTAATATTAAAACTATACTTTAAATATTTTATAATCGTATTATTTAAACTTATTTTTTTGTTATAAATAATTAAATATATAAATAATATTTTTAGTTTTTACGAAATTATCGAAAAATAATTAAAATAAATCGAATATTATTTTTTTTAAAAAATTTTATAGTTTAAACTAAAATTATTTTTTAAAAAAATAGTAATTAAATATAATAAAATAAATATTTTAAAAATAATATATAAAATATATAAAAAAATTATTATAAAATTTAATCGAGCTAAAAAATTGCGCAATTAATTAAGATTTATAAATTAAATAAAAATATATTAGTTTATTAAAACTATTAGTTTTATACGCCGATAAATAAAAAATTGTTTAAAAATAGCGCGATTTTTTATTAAACTATAAAAAAATATACTATAATAATAAAAAAACAATAAAATATTATTTTTTAAATTATTAAAATCTAAAATTATAAAAACTATTAAAATATATAATTATATAATAAATTAATTTATTAAAATATATTTAAATATATTAAAATATAAAATTAAATATTATATTATATAATTAATTAAAAAAGTTATAAAATTTATTTTATATAATAACTTTTTATTTATTAAAATATAAAAAAACTATAATATATATAAACGTAAATTATATATAATTATTAAGTTTTGCCGAAAATATAACAAGTATTTTTAATTAATAATATTATTAATTATATATATTAATTATAAATTATTTTTTTTATAAATTTTTTAAATATTAAAAGTATATACGCGAAATAAGCCGATAAATTAAAAAGTCTTAGTTTATATATAATTTATATTATTAAACTAAAAAATAATATAGTTAATATATTATTATATATTATTTTTTTAATTAATAACTGCTAAAATAATTATTATAATATAAGTTTATTAATAAAACAAGCTTTTAAATTTAAAAAAATAGCATAAAAAATATTAGCAGTTATTAAAAAATATAATTTTAAAAAATTAAAAAACATTAATTAATAAGCTATATAAAAATTTTAAAAAAAATAAAACTTTTAAAACTTAATTTACGCGATTATAAAAATAATTTAATAAAACAAATTTTAAAAAATAAATAAATGTTTTATTTACTTTAAATTTATATTTGCAAATATTTAATAATAATATATTATAAATAAATATAATATTAATTTTTTATAAATATAAGCAGTTAATATAATATTTAAATATATAAAAATATTTAATAAGTTAAAAAAATATTAAAATAAAAAAAAACTAAATATTAAAGTATTAGTTAATTAAATAAAATATATTTATATTTATAAAAATATATTAAAATATTATTATAAAAAAATATAATATAAATATTTAATATAAAAAAAACTATTAAAGGTTTTATAATATATATATAATTTATTAAAATATTTTTAATTATTTTTAACTTTATAAAAGCTAAATAAATTAATATCTTAGTTTATTATAATAAAAAATACCGCTAAATATATTTTAAAATATATATAATATATTAAGTTTAATTTTATAAAGCTAAAAGCATTAAATTTATTAATTATAATATATATGTTTTTTAAAATCGTAGTAGCTAATTTTATTAAATTATTTTTTTATTTAATCGTAAAAACTAAAGTGTCGAATTAATTTAACTAAATTAACTAAATAAATAATTAAATTAGTCTTAGTTAAAAAATCCACTTTTTTGAGTGACTAATTTAATTAAAAAAAAACATTTGAGTAATTAATTTAGTCAAGGGGGGTGACTAAGACTAAAACTAAAACTAATTTAATCATTTTTAGTCTAACTAAAATAACTAAAAAAATAGGTAATAAATACGAAAAAGGCTAGTAAAAATCAGTAAAAATACTTTTTATATACTTTAAAAAAAACGCTATTTAATGGTATATTTTTCAATTTTTTAGACCTACTAGTTATTTTTTAAACTTTATTTGAAAAAAGCCTGTTTTTTTTTAGTAGTTACGGCTCACTGCCTGTACAGGTGCCGTAAGGTGTATGGAATGGTGGTTGTGTGGCTAGTGGTGTGGCTAGTAGTGTGGCTTATGTGGTAGGTGGGCTAGGGCTACGGCACCCCACAACAACTGCTGTATTTAGGCTACGACTCCAGGCTGGATCACCTAGACTAGCCTTACTTCTTCACCTTAATATTAATATACGTTTCCAGTATTCGTTGTCCGACATCGCTAGTGCAGCGTCGTAACATTAGTAAAAAAAAAAGCTAAAGTTTAAATAAACTTTAAAAAATAACTACTAAGTTTAAAAAATCAAAAAAAATACCGTTAAATAGCGTTTTTTTAGTTTTATATAAAAAGTATTTTTACCGATTTTTAGTAGCTTTTTTCGGATTTATTACCTATTTTTTTAGTTATTTTAGTTAGACTAATAACTAAATTAGTCACTCTTAATCACTCAGCCTTTTTTTTTAAGTGATTAATTTAGTCACTTAAGCTTTTTTAAGTGATTAATTTAGTTAAAAAAAGCTAGCTTAAGTGAATAATTTAGTTATTAACTAAATTAATCATTAAGTGATTAAATTAATCACTTAAAATTTAAAAATCTTAGTAAAAACAAATATTTATATTATATAATTAACTACTTTAGCTAATATAATTAATATTATTTTATTATTAATTATATTGCTAAAACCGCTGCAGCTAAAATAAAACAATAAAAAAACTAAACAAAAAATATATTTTTAGCGCTATATATAAACTTTAAAAGCTTTTTTATTTTATAAAATTTCGTAGATTAAATATTTATAAAAAATATAAAAATAATTAATTTTTTATTAGCATTATATTAAAACGTTAAATTAATTAAAATATTTAATTAAAATATATAAACTATTTTTAATAAAATTATTATATGCTCTACTTTTTAAATTAATAATATATATTATTATAATAGCAAAAATTAAAATATAAAAATTATTAAAGCGGTTAAGTTTATAAACTTTAAATATATAAAATTAATAAAATATAGTTTAGCCGAGATTTTATATAAATATATATTTAAAAATATTTTTAAATAAGAATATTTTATATTAAAATAAATTAAATTTAAAATAGCTTTTATAAATAAAACGTTTTATTTTTTAAATAACACGCTTTAAGCTAAATTAATTATTAAAAAAATAAAATAATTATAATATTATTTAAAAAATATAAAATAATTATATAAAAATAAAAAAGCCTAAAAACAATTTTTATATAACAAAAAATTATTATAAATTAAAAATCTTGTTTTTATTTTTTAAAAAAAAATAATTAAAACTTAATGCTAAATAAAAAAAACTATTTAAAGTAAAAGCTATTATTAACAAAAAAAATTATTAATTATTTAACTTAAATAACTTTAACGTTATTAAAGAATTTAATTTTTATAAAAATTCATTAAAGTTATTTATTTTTAAAAAAAATTATTTAACTATAAATAATAATAAAAAACCTTTTTTACTTTTAAAATAATTTATTTAAAAACTACGGCTAAATAAAAAAAATTAATTAATAATAATAATATTATATAATAAAACGAATTAATAAAATAAGCTAATTAAATAAACTAATTAAATAAAGCGCGAGAGCGCGCATTTTATTTACTTTAAACTAGCTAAACATAAGCAGTTAAAAGCTGTATATATTATATAAGTATTATATAATTAAAATAAAGGCTATTAATGCGCGCGTTAGCGCGTAGCCGTAAATAATAATCAACTATTTTTTTTTCTCTCGCTTTTTTTTTATTATTAATAATATAAAATTTATAAAATTAAATAATTAATAATATAATATTTATAATATAAAATAATTAATAATATAATATTTATAATATAATATAATTTATATATAAACGGATTATTTATATAAGCAAATTAGTTTTTATTAAATTATATTATTTTTATTTTATTGCGTAATAATTTTTTAATATAATAATATTTTTAAAAACTAATAAAGCTAATATTTAATTAGTTTTTTAAGTTATTTAATTATTTTTAAAAATTAATATTTAACGCGTTTTTAAAATATATTAAATTTTTTTAATAATATTATATATTAAAATAAATAAATATATTATTAAATATAATTTTTGCGCTAATATATATAATTTTAATTTAATTAAAAAAAATATTTTTTAAATATATTTTTAATTTAAATAATTAAAAAGTTTTGCCGGCTTATATTAATATTAAAAATATAGCTGATTTTTTTAATAATTTATATAGCGTAAGCTTAATTAATAAATATTAAGTTTATAATTTTATTAATTATTATTTAAAGTTTAAATTATAATATATATATTTTTATAATTATTAAAAAATATTATATAAAAATTTAAAAATTATTAGCGCGTAATTTAAGCGTTATTTGCGCGTAAAAATATAATATAATATTTATAATAATAATATTTAAAACTTTAATAAAACTAATTTTATAATAAGCTAAATTTATTTATATTTAATTATTATATATATTAATTAATATAAAAAATATAAATTAATATAGCTTAATAATAAAAAATAATTAATAATAATTTATTTTATTAATTTACGCGGTTTATATATTTTATTATTTATTATTTTTTAAAAAATTAAATATTTAATATTAATTATAATAAATAAATAATTAATAATATAAGCTTAAAATAAATAAAATATTTTAATAAATATATTAAATTATTATATATTAATATATATTATATATTAAGGTTTTTAAATTTTAAATAATTAATTTAATCACTTAATGATTAATTTAATTATTAATTAAATTATTTACTTAAGCTAGTTTTTTTTAACTAATTAATTACTTAAAAAAGCTTAGGTGACTAAATTAATTACTTAAAAAAAAATAGCTAAGTGATTAAAAGTGACTAATTTAGTTTTTAGTTAAACTAAAATAACTAAAAAAATAAGTAATAAATACGGAAAAAGTCATTAAAAATAAAGAAAAATACTTTTTATATACTACGAAAAAACGTTATTTAATAGTATATTTTTTGATTTTTTTGAGCCTAGTGGTTATTTTTTAAACTTTTTTTAAACTTTAGCTTTTTTTTTTATTAAAAAAAATAAGCTTTTTTCAAAAAAAGTTTAAAAAATAACTAGTAGGTTTAAAAAATTAAAAAAATATCATTAAATAGCGTTTTTTTAGCTCTATATAAAATATATTTTTATTAATTTTTGCTCGCTTTTTTCGTATTTATTACTTATTTTTTTAGTCATTTTAGTTTAATTAAAAAACTAAATTAATTATTTTTAATCACTTTTAGTTAAAGCTCTTAACTAAATTAATTACTTAAATATTTTTTTTAATTAAATTAATCACTTAAAAAAGTGGATTTTTTAATTAAAACTAATTTAATTACTTAATTAATTAATTTAATTAAACTAATTCGACACTTTATTATATATTAATATTAAACTAATATAAAAATTATATATTAATTAAATTTAAAAACTATTATAAAATTAAAAATATTATAATTACTTTTTTATTTTTATATTTATTATATTTAATTTAATTATTTAATATTAAACTTTATAGTTTATTAAAGTAAGCATATAATTATTAAATATTAAAATTTATTAAATTACGCGTTAATTATATTATTAAGCTTAAGTTTTTTATAATATTTAAAAAAACTTATTTTATAATTTTTATAAAATTAAATATTTTAAAAAATTTTTAAAAATTAAAATTAATATTTTATAATTTATAAGCTATAATATTAAAGTTAAATATATAGTTAAAATTATTAACGCTAATTTTAAATATTTTTAATTTTTTTAAATTTTAGATTTTTAAAATATTAATAACCGCGCAAAAAACGTTTATTTAATTAATTTTTATTAAAAGTTAAATTTTTAAACATTAAAAAAACTTTTTAATATTTATTTTTAAAGCTATTAATTAATTAATAAAAATAAATAAAATATTAAGTAAGCGCTAAAAAAAACGCTTATAAAATAAAAAATATTTTATTATAAAAAATATATATAATTTAATTGCTTAAAAAAATATATAAAATTAAATATAATTATAAACGTTAAAAAATTATAATAATAATAAACTAAGTATATTACGCTTATAATAATATAAATAATATAATAATATCGGTTATAATTTAAAAACTATTAAAAAATATATAAAAATAAATAATAAAATTAAAATTTAATTAATTTTTAATTATATTAATTATATTTATAAAATTATTAATAATTAAATATAAAAGTATAATAAAAAATAATTCGCTCGTATAAATAATTTACTTATATATAAATTATATTATAATAATTAATAATATTAATTATTTTTATTAATTTAATTTTTTATATAATAATTAATTATTATTATTTTTTTCGAATTTCTTTTATTAATAATATTTTAGTTATTATAAAACAATTATTATATTTACTTAACTTTATTATTTATTTTATTTTTATTATTTTTTTTATTTTTTTAAAAAAAAATAAAAAAAAAATATAAAAATAGCTTTTTTTTTTAATTTTTAAAAATAAATTTATTTCGGAAATTATTACTTTTAAATAATCTACTACTTTTTTTAAATATAAAAACAATAAAAAAAAACTAAAATAATTTTAAACTTTTATTAAATTTTAAATTTTAAGTTTATATTTTTTAATATAATTTATTTATTATTAAATTATTATTTATTAATTTTAATTATTTTTAAAAAATAAAATACTTTTATATTTTATAAGTTTATTTATTTATTTTATTTATTTTTATTTTTATTTTTATTAATTTATTTAAATTCAAATATAATTTTAAAATAATTTTTTAAATTAAAATTTTTAATTTTTAAATTTATTTTATTATTATTAAAAAAAATATTTTTTAATTATTTATAATTAATAAAAATAAAAATAAAAAAAAACATTAAATAATTTTTTTATTTTATTTTATTTTTATTTTTATTAATTTTTAATAAAGTTTAAAATATTTAATATTTTTTTTAATATTAATTTTTTTTTAATTTATAAGCTTAAATTTAAAAAAACTTAAAATAATATTATTTTCGAAAATATTTTTAATAAAAATAAAGCTTTATTAAAAATATTAAATTTTATTATTAATAATAATATATTATTTAATATTATAAGCTTAACTTTATTTTAAAAATTATTAAATTATTATAATTTATAAGTTTTTTTAAATAAAATATTATTATTAATATTAATTTATTTATAATTTTTTTTAATTATTAATAAAAATAAAATTAAAATTATATTTTATTTAATATTTAAAAGCGTTTTAATTATTTTTAAAAAAAATTAGTTTTATTTATTAATAACTATAATATTTTTTCGGTTATATTTAATATTTAAAGCTTTAAAGTTAATATTTTTATTTTAAAAATAATTTTTTTTTATTAATTTTAAATTTAATTTAATTTATAAATTAATTAGTTTTAAAAAATTAATTATTAATTATACTAGGTTTTATATTTATAAATTTTTTTAATAAATAATAAGCTTTTTTTTTAATATTATATTAAAAAATATTTTTAATTATATATTTTTTTAGATTTTTTATTATTTATTTATTAATTATTTAATAATATTATAAAAAATAACGCTTGAAATAATAGTTTATTTTTTAAAACTTTTTTAAATTATTATAAAAAAATTATTAATAATAATTTTTTTTTAAATATTTATTGTTTAACTTATATAATAAATTTTATTATTTAAAATATATTATAAAATTATTTTTATAATAAAAAAATTAAAGATTTTTTATTTATTTATATTAATAATATTTTATTTATATTAAAATTAAATAATTTTAAATATAATAATAAATAATTTTTATTATTTTTATTATTTAAAATTAAATTAAATAAATTAATTTATTTTATAAATTTAATATTTTAAATTAAATAAATTATAAATATAATAAAATATATTATTAATATTTAAAAAGTTTTTTAATAAAAAATAATTTTATTATATATTAAGCTAATATAAAAAATAAAGCTTTATTTAAAAAGCTAGATTTATATTAAAATCTAAGTGTAAAGAAAAAAAAAGGTATTTAAGTGGCTTTGCGTGCTATAAAGCTTTTTTAGTAGTGTGGCCTGCCCGCGTATTATGTGCTAGGTGGCAACAGCTAGGCGCTGCTGCATATGCTAATTTAGTTGTGTAGCTAATCCTGCGTTGCTCTAGCCACGCACTAGCTATAATATTATAATTACCCCCCGGTTAAAAAAAGAAAAAATTTTACGTATATTAATATTTAAACTATTTATTTTTTAAATAAAAAAAAAATGTTTTTGGGTTTTTATTTATATGTTTTAATTAAGGCTTTTATATTATTATATTATATATACGCTTTTTTATAAAATATTATAAGTTTTGCTGCTAATATAATTTATATATAGCTTAATTAATTGTTTTTTTTTTATATTTTTAATTATTACGTGTTTTTTTATTGTTTTTTTTTTATATTTTTAGTTTTTATTTTATTATTATTTAAATATAGTTTTTTAAACTTATTTTTTTTAGCTGTTTTTAATTATTAATTTAGCTTTAATAATAAACTAGCTAATTTAAGGTTTATATTATAAAAATTTTATAATGCTTAAATATTATTTTTAAAATTTTTTATATAATATTATTTATTATTTACGTTTTATTTTTTTTATTATATTTAATATTATAACTTATTATAATATATACGTAAAGTTAAAATTTTTTCGACGGTAAATTTTTTGTTGCTTTTTAGCTTAACAATTTTATTATTTAAGTTTTCGGTTTTTTATTTAAATAAAAAATTATTTAAGTATTTTTATAATTAATTAACGTAGTAATAGTTAATATTTTATTAAAAAAGCAAAATATTTAAAACGAAAATATTTTTTTTTTACGTAGTAATTTTATATTTTTATTGCGTTATTAAATAGTTTAGCTTATTAAACAATTAGTTAATTTATTATAATTAACGCTTTTTTAAAATAAAAACTTAATTATTTATATTAAAATTAAGATTATATTTAGTTTTATTTATTTATTATATTATTTAAGCTTATATATTGTTTAAATAAAATTTAATAATATTTATAAATTATATAATTTTTTTAGTTTTTTATTATATAATTTTATAAAGTTTTTATTTTTTAATAAATATATTTTATAATTTTTTACTTGCTGTTTTATTTTTTTAATTAAAATAAAATAATATAAAAAATTTTATTTTTATTTTATAAAATAATAATTTTATTAATTTATATAAAAGCGCGGCTTAAACATAATTTATAATTAAAATTATTTTTAATTAATTATTTTAATAATAATTAATATAAAGTTTTAAATATTAATTTAAATACTTATTTATAATTTTAGCTTGTTTTATAATTTTATAATGCTTTATAAAAGCTAATATATATTTAATACTTATTAACTTATATAATTTATTTATAAAAGTAAAAATAAACTAAAATCTATAGTTAAAAGTTATTATTATAAATATATTAAATATTTTAAAAATTTTTTTATAATATATTTTAACAGCGTTTTATAATATAATATTAATAATATAAAAAATAATTTATGTTTATTTATTAAAATAATTTATTATTATTAATATATTATTATATTTATATTTATTTTTAAATATTTATTTAAAGTTTATTATAATATATCGTTATATTTAATTAAGTATTAATAAAAATTATAATTTATTAAATATTTTATTTTTTAATATTTTAATAAAATAACACTTAAAATAATTAATTATATAAATATTATAATTTTTAGTTATTTTTAGCTATTAATAACGTTAAAAAACTAAACATTATATTTTATTTTAATTAAAATAAACTATAGTTATATTTATATATATTTTTTTTATAAAGTTAATATATAAATAAAAATAATTAAAAACTACTAGCTTTTTTTTATATATAACGAGGCTATTTTATAGCGCTTATAAGTTATTTTATATTTTTATTCGAGTTTTTTAGCGGTAGATCTTTATATTAAAGTCGATATAGTTTTCGCGTAATATTTATTTAATTATTAATAAGCTATCAAATACTTTAAGCTTAAAATATAAAAATATTTTTAAAAATATTACGCTTTTTTTTTGCTATAATATAATAAAGCTTAATTTAAATAAAGTTAAATAACGTTGCGTTTTTTTTTTTTTTTATTAAATACGTAGATTTTTTTATTTATAAAATAAAATATTAGCTATTATATTTTTTTTTTTAAGCAATAAATAATTATAAAATTATATTTAAAAAAAAAAAATAATTTATTTTATTTAACGCAAATTAAAGTATTATTTATTACTAAAATATTTTAATATTTTATAGTCGGTAATTATTAAAAAAAAGTTATTTTATTTTTTAATAAGTTTTATTTGCTATTTTTTAAGTGTTAATATTATAGTTAATATTTCTTTATTATAAATTTTATAATTTAACTTAGCATTATATATTATTTTAAAGTAAAATATTATTAAGTATTATTTATTTTTATATTTTTAAAAAAAAGTTTTTATAACTATTTTATTTAAAGTATTAGTTTTAACTTTAATAAAAAAATCGTAGTTAAAATATCGTAAAAAAAAAATACTAGTAAATATTTTTTTTAATTAATAAAAAACTTTTTTATATATATTAATTTATTTAAAAAATATATTTTTTTTTATTAAATAGTTTAAAAATATAATTATATAGTTATATTTTTTTATAAACTTATAATAAAAATTATAAAAGCTTAAAAATAATTATATTTTTTTTATAGTAGTAAATAATTTTTAATAATATATTATATCGATTTTTTTAAAGTTAACCCTTATATTTTTAATACTTATAATATATTTTAAAAATTTAATTTTTATAATATAAAACTTTAATTTTTTAAGGTTAGCTTAAAAGCTTGCGCTTTATAATTGTTTTAAAACTTTTTTTATATAAATTTAATGCTTTTTTAAATTATTAAAATAAATAAAAATATTATTTATATAAACGCTGCAAAAATTATTTAAATAATTAAACAATATATTATTAATATATTTTTAAAAAATTAATAATTTATTAATTAAGTTAAATAATAACACTTAATAATAATATACTTTATAATAAATATAAAACGTTATAAGGTTTTTATAATTAAATTTAATTTTAATATAATAAAACGTTTAATATATATTAATTTTAATAAAAATCTTAGCTTTAAATATATAAAATAAAGTTTTTTTAATAAATAATAAAAAATATTTGTTTTTTTTTAAGATTTTGTTTAGCTTATAATAATTAATATAAAAATAAAAGCCATTATTAAGTTTTTATATAAATAAAATAAAAAAAACAAAAAAAGCGTCGCTTAATTTAATAAAACCTTTATATAAATTATTTATTAAATATTTATAAATAACTTTTAATTTATTTAGCGATATTTTATATAAAAAATTATAGCTTAAATTATTAAAGAACTTTTTTATAATAAACTTAATTTTATAGTTTATTTAAAGTTGGTTAAGTAATAATATATTAAAATTTATTTTATTAAACGTTTTTAAAAAGTTTTAATATTTTAAAAGTATAAATTTTAAAGCTTTTTTTTTTAATTTTTCGTTTTTTTTTTTAAAAAGTTTTTTTTTTTTTATATTATTTTATTAGCTTATTTAACTAGTAAATATTTATTACTTTAATTATATTATAAAATTTATTTCGATATATAATATATTTAAAAATTATTATATTAATTTAAATTATTTTAATATTTATTTGCTGTTTATATTATTTTACGCCGTCGCGTTAAAATTTAAAAAATCTTAAAATATTATATTATTATTTAGCGAATATATTTTTATTTTTTTGTTCGCGTTTTTGCTTTTTTTAAGCGCAATATTATTTAATTAATATAAGTTTAAATAATAAAAAAAAAAAATATTATTAAAACTTTTTTTTATTTTTACGACCGCGTTAATAATTAAATTTTCTTGTTTTAATATATTAACGCGAGGTAATAAATCTTAATTGTTTTTTTTAATAGCTTATTATTATTTTTTTCTTTTTTATATTTTTTTATTTAAAGCAACGTTTTTTCGGTAAACGTTTAATTAATAATTAAAATATTACAGCTAAATATTTATATTATTTATAAATAAGTTTTATTTTTTATTTTTAGCGTATAATTTAAATAAAAACAATAAATAGTTTTATTAATAATTAAATAAAATATTATATTTAATAAACTATAATTTATTTAAAATAATTTTATAAGTTATATTTAAAATAAATATTAATATTTAATAAAATATATGTTTTTAAATCTTAAGTATAAACAATAAAAATTTTTTAATCGTTTAATTTTTAGCGCTATTAAAACCTGTTATAAAAATTAATAAATAGTTAATTATATCGGGCTTAAAATATTTTTTAAATTTACGGGCAAAATAAATATTTATAGCAATATATAAGCTAGCTTTTATATTTTTAAAATAATTAAATATAATTAATAATAATTTATTATAACTTAATATATAAATATATATTAAAAGTATTTTTTTAAGGTATTTACTTAATTTAAGTTTATTATATTTTTAAAATATTTTTTTAAAAAAAAAATTAGTTTTTTTAAAGTTATTTTTTTAATGCTGCAGCGTTTTTTTCATTATTTTTAGTTTTTAGTGCTGCAAATTAAGCTAAAAAAGCGTTAATATAAGCCTCGCGTTCTACAGCTTTAATAGTTTTTAAAAAGTAATTTTTCGAGGTATATTTTTATTCCCGATAATTAAAGCATTATTTTTTAATAAATAATTTATATATTTTCTTAAGTATAAAGCGTGGTTTTACGCGGGAAAAAATTAATATAAATTAATTAAATTATTTTATATTACGCGCCGTAAATTTATTTTTTTTATTATTATTAGCTAGTTTATTTTTTTTATTTATGTTTTATTATTAATTACTGCTATAAAGTTAATATATTATTTAAGTATAATATTTTATATATTTATTAAAATTAACTAAATTCTTGATATATTTAAATATAGTTGCGTTATTAAAGCAGATTAAAAAATAATCGTAAAACTTTTTTTTTTATTTATTTTTCTTAAAGCAGCATTTTTTTATTAAGCAAATAAACTTGTTTTTAAACTATAAAAACTTATTTAATTTAAACTTTTTATTAAATTTTAATTTATTTATTTTTAAGTTTTTTTATTTAATCTTTAATTTTTTATCGGTATTAACGTTATAATAATTATTTTATAAATATTTTAGCAACGCTTTAAAAATAATTAAAAAAAAAATTTTTTTTAAATAAATAAAGCTATAAATATTTAGCAGCTATACTTTTAAAATATAATTTAATATTTATTATTTTAGCAATATTAATAAATAGTTAATTATTATTATAAATTAAATAATTCTTTATATTATAATATTAAACTTTAAACTTAACTTTATTTTTTTTTTTATTATTATAAAACGTAAGTATATAAACTTTAGCGAACTTTTAAAAACCGTTTTTAATACGGTTAAAACTTAAAGTATTATATTATAACTAAGCGTATAATTTAACAGCGGTTTTATTAAAATAATTAATTTTGTTTTATAATTTATTTTATTTAGCTGTTATTATAGTTAATTTTTTAATTAATTATATAATATTATTTAAATTCTAAAAAAAGTTTAGATTTTTTTTATTAAAAAATTCTTATAAATATATATATTTATAAAATCTTATATTATATATTTTATAAGTTTAATTAATTATAATATTAGTTTATTTTTTAGCTTTAATTAAAAGTTTATAAAGTTTTATTATATATTAGCGATAAGCTAAGCTATAAAAAATACGCAGTTTAAATTTTTAATAAAAAACCTTAGGATTTATTAATAAGTTTTTTTTAAAAGTTTTATAATTTATATTTCTATAAAGGTTAAATATAATAGCTTTACTTTTTTTAGTTTAAAAAAAAAAAAAAAAACAAACTTGTTTTTTTTTAAATAAATCGCGGCTAAGCTTTTAATAATTTTTTTAAACGCTATACTTACATTAAAAAATAAAAAAATATAACGTTTTTGCGCAAACAAAGAGTTATTAATTTATTAGCGAAATATTTTTATAATTAGTTTAAGCGTATTTTCGGGTGATATATCGACTGCGACAGTGTTATTATTATTATTTAATATTTTTAAAGCCGGAGCGCTAAATTCGAAAATTTATAAAAAAATTAAAAAACGTTTTTAAGCTTAAAACTAAAGCAATTTATTATTTTTTAATAAAGCTAAACTTAGCGCGCTATTATTAAATTATATTTATTTATAGGCTATTTTTTTTAACTCGGCTTGTTTTTCGGAAATTTATGCTATAACGTGTGCTAAAGCAGGTATTAAGTTTAAATCGTCGGCCACGCTCTTTAAAAATAACTAATAAAAATTGTCGTCGTTAAATAAAAAAATATTTAATATAAAGCAGTTTTATATACCTCGGTAATAATAAATAATATTTAAATTATTATATATTAAGTTAATATAAAAAATAAAGCTTTATTTAAAAAGCTAGATTTATATTAAAATTTAAATATAAAAAAAAAAAAAAGTATTTAAGTAGCCCTGCGTATTATAAAGCTTTTTTAATAATATAGCCTGCTTATATATTATATACTAGGTAGTAATAGCTAAGCGCTGCCGCATATGCTAATTTAATCGTATAGTTAACCTTGCGTTGCGTTAGCCACACACTAACCACAATACCGTAATTAATTTAATATAAAAAAAATAAAATTTTACTTTTAAATTTTAAAAAAAAAATTATTTTTTTTAAAATATTTATTTTATTTTTTTATTTTAATAGTTTTTTATTTTAAACTTAATTTTTATTTATATTTATATATTCGCTAAAATTTTATTTATAATATAATTAAAATTTTTATTAAATTTAAAAAAGCTTTAATATATATTAATTAAAATATTATATATATAAAATTTTATTTTATTTTTTTATAAAATTAAATTAATTAATATTAAATAAATTTTTTAAATATTTATTAAAGTTATTATTTATTTATAAGCCGAATTTTATATTATAGCTTTAAAAAAATTATTATTTATATATTAAATTTAAAAAAACTTAAATAATTTATATATTAAATATTTTCGCCGAAAAAAAAAATAATAAATTATTTATTTTATTATTTTTATATATTATTTATTAATTATTTTAAAATTAAGCTTTAATTTTAAAAAACTTTAATATAGCTTTATAAAAAAAAACTATAAAATTAAAAAAATATTTTTTTCGAAAATTAAATTATAATAATTTAAACTAGTTTAAACTTTATATAAAAGTTTAACTATTTTTAATAAAATAATTTATTATTATTATTATTATTAAATAATTTATTGTGCTACGGCGAGGCAGCGCGGTTTTTTTATACTTATATATTTATAAGTAAAACCGTGCAAAAACCGAATAAAAACCTTATACTATATATTATTTATTACTTAAGTATTTTTTATTTTTATAAAAGCTGGTTTTTATTAAAGTGTCGAATTAGTTTAATTAAATTAATTAATTAAGTGACTAAATTAGTTTTAGTTAAAAAATCCACCTTTTTAAGTGATTAATTTAGTTAAAAAAAAACATTTAAGTGATTAATTTAGTTAAAAAGGGTAATTAAAACTAAGATTAAGACTAATTTAATCACTTTTAATTTAACTAAAATGATTAAAAAAATAGGTAATAAATACGGAAAAAGCCACTAAAAATAAAGAAAAATATATTTTGTATAAAGCTAAAAAAACGCTATTTAATGGTATATTTTTCGACTTCTTTGGCTTAGTGGTTATTTTTTAAACTTTATTTAAATTTTAGCTTTTTTTTTATTAAAAAAAAACAAGCTTTTTTTAAATAAAGTTTAAAAAATAACTAGTAGGGCTAAAAAATCGAAATATACGCTATTAAATAGCGTTTTTTTAGCTTTATATAAAAAGTATTTTTCCTTATTTTTAGTGGCTTTTTCCGTATTTATTACCTATTTTTTTAGTTATTTTAGTTTAATTAATGATTAAATTAGTTACTCTTAATCACTCAGCCTTTTTTTTTAAGTGATTAATTTAGTCACCTAAGCTTTTTTAAATGATTAATTTAGTTAAAAAAAGCTAGCTTAAGTGAATAATTTAGTTAGTGATTAAATTAGTTATTAAGTGATTAAATTAATCACTTAAAATTTAAAAACCCTGGTTTTTATTGTTTAATTAATTAATAAAAAATAAAATAAAATTAAAATAAAAAAAAAATTTTTTAAAAGTTTTTATAGCTTTTATTTTCGAAAAAACCATAGTAAGTTTGCTGCTTTATTTAAGTATACTTTTAGTAAAGTTTTTTTAACTCTGCTATAATATTTTTTAATTTTTTTTTAATTTTTTTTTAATTTTTTTTTAATTTTTTTTTAATTTTTATTGTTTTATTATATATAGTTATTTTACCGGTATTTATTAATTATTTTATAATAAAACTTATAGTTTTAAAGTTTTTTATAATAATTTTTAAGTTTTTATTATTAAACAATAAAATATTTATTAAATTTTTAATTAAATTTTTTTTTTTTTAAAAAGTTTATATTTAAAAATAATATATTAAAGCGTTTTTTTTTTTATATATTTATAAAATAAAATTAAAAACTTAAAAACTTTTTTTTTATATAAAAACGTTTTTAATTTTATTTTTTTTATATAAATTTAAATAATTAGCGCTGCTTTATATTTTAATAAGCTTTTATATTTTTTAAATATATTATTTTTACTAAGCTTTTATTTAGTTAAAATTAAATAATTATATTTTATTTTAATATAATATTAATAGTTTTTTTATTTTTTTAAAACGTTTTTTTAAGCTTTTATTTTTTTAATTATTTTTTTTGCTAATAGTTCGGCTTTATAAAGTTATTATTAATAAAAACTATTTTTTTTTTAAAAAACTTATTTTTAATTTAAGCTTTAGTTTTTTTTTTTTTACTGCTTATAATATTATTTTTATTTTATTAATAATTTTATTAATAATTTTATTATAAATTATATTATATAATTAATTTTTATTTATTATAATTTTATTATTAAAATATAAATTTATTAATAAAATTTTTAGTTTAATTTTTAAATATTTTATAAAAATAATTTTAAAAGCGCTAGCTATTTATTTAAAATATTTATTTTAAATAGCTACTAAAGCGCTAATAATATTTTATATTTTATTTTTTTTAAAAAGCTTATATTATATTATTATATTATATATTAATATATTATAAATTATTATTAAATAAACTTATTTTATTTTAAATATATTATTATTTTATATTAAGTTTTATAGTTTAATTATTATATATATTTAAATATTAAATTTTTTTTAAATTTAATTAAATATTTTTTTTATTTTATATTTTTATTAAATTATACGTTTAAAAACCTTACGCTATTAACTAGTTTAATTATAGCGCTAAAAAAATAAATTATTTATATAAACGCTGCTTTATTATTAAAAAAATATATTAGTTTATTTTTTTAAAGCGTAAACTTTATATTATATTTTATAGTCTAGCTTTTATATATTTTTTATATTATTTTTAATATTTTATAGTTTTAATCGACGTTTAAATTTATTATTAAAAAATTAATATTATTAGTAAAACTAGCTATAACTAGTTTTTTATACGCAATAAAATCTTTATAAAATATTAAAATATATAAAAAAATAAAAAAAAAAATAAAAAAAAAACTTTTAAAATATTTTTATTTTTAAAGCTATTAATTATAATATTTTTTTATTAAAATAAAATTATTTTAATTTATTTAAAATAAATAAATAAACTTATATTATAATTTATAAAAAAAAACTTTTTTATTAAAAAATATAAATTATTTATTTTTTATTAATTATATTAAAAGTTTTTATAATATTTAATTATAATAAAAATATAATATTTTTTTTATTTATAATTATTTTAACCGCTTTAATTATTAGTTTTATAGCCGCGTTTATAAACTTATATTTTTTATTGCTTATTTAATTATTTAATAATAAGTTTTTATTTTTAATTATTTTTGCTATATAATACTATAATTTTTTTTAAAAAATTTTATTTATTATATTAATAAACGTAATTAATTTTTATTTTTTAATTATTTTTTTAATTTTTTTTAACTTATTTAATTTAAAAATTATTATTATTTTTATTTTTTTAAACTTTATTAAATAATATTTTAATAAAAAATTAACTGCGTATAATATAACTATTTTTTTTATTAAAATAAATTTATAAGCTTTAAAAAATTTATTAAATAATAAATTTTTTTTAAAGCTTTTTAAAAAATTAATATTTAAATTAATACTACTATATTTTTTTTGCTTATAATTATATTTATTTTAAATTTTTAATAATTATTATATATTAGTTTTTTAATTAATATATTAATTAAATTTATAAATAATATTAAAAAAAAATATTTTATTAATAAAATTATTTTATTTTTAAAAATAATTATATTTACTAGTTTATTTTTTATTTTATTTAATAATAAAATCGTTATTATTTTAAAAACCGGTTTATATATTAATTTAATTTATTTAGCTAAGCTTTAAAATATTTTTAAGTTTTTTAAAGCTTTTATAAATATTTTTTTTAGCTATATTTTTAAATTTTAATTATTTTATTAATAAGCGCTTATTTTTTTTTTAAATTTAAGCTATATTATTATAATTTTTTTAATTTAAAATTTTTTATAAGTCTACTTTATTTTTTTTTATTTTTTTAACTTTTATAAATTATTAAACAAGTGTTTAATAATTTTTACTTAACGTTTTTTTAAATATTATTTTATTTATTACTTTTATAAATTATTTAATTAATTAATTAAAAATTATAAAAATAAATTTTATTTAAAAATTTTAAAAATTTAATTATAATTTTATAAATTTAAGTGTTATTATTAAATAATTACAACTATTAAATTTAAAAACATTATTTATACTTAGTAAAAAATTTATATTAATATTATAAATAATATATAAATAATAATTAATAATTTATTTATAAAAAACGCGATATAAAATTAATTATAATTTATTGTTAATATAACTACGACTTAGCTACGCTTTAATAAAAAATATATAGTTAGCAAATATAAAAGTTTATTTAAAATAATAAATAAATTAATTAAATTTATATTATAGTTATTAATAAATAATAAAACGAAAAAAAGATTTTTTTTTTAAAAAAATATAAAAAAAAAATAGCTAATATATTTTTTAAAAAAATAAGTTAATATAATTAATAAAGCAGTAAAACAAGCAAACTTTAATAAGTTAATTATATACTACAACTTTAATAAAACTATTTAAAAAACGATTAAATAAACTTTAACCGCGAATATAATAATAAATTTAATAAAAAGTTAAGCTTAAATAGCTACAGCTACGCAGCTAAGTTATATTAATAAAGTAGTACTAGCAAAAAAAACTAAAAAAATTTTAATTAAAATAAAAAAATAATTAAAAAACTTAAAAAAAAAATATTAATAAATATTATTAAAGCTATAAATATAATTTTAATAAGTAGTAATATAATTATAGCTAAAAAGTTTAACAGCAATAATATTATTATTATATTTAAAAACGCGGTTTTAAAAAACGTAAATAATAAAAAATAAATTATTAAAATATTTAATAATAAAATAAAACTATAAAATAAAAACGTAATAATTATTATAAAAAATATTTTAATAAAATAAATACGCGAAATATATATAAATAAAAATTTATTAAAAATATTATATAATAAATATTTTAAAATTATATAATATAAAAAAATAATATTTAAAAATAAAAAAATAAAATTTATAGCTATTATAGTTTATATTAATAATATATAAATAGTTAAAGTAATATATAATAATAGTTTTATATAAAAAGCTTAGCTATTTAATTATAAGTTTTTATAAAAAAATTTAAAATTATTTAATATTTTAATTATTATAAATATAAATATATAACGAAATTTTGCTTAAAAAATATTAAGTGCAGCTATTATATAGTTTTAAAGTATAAAAATAATAAAAATAAATATTTGGTTAAAAAAATAAAAGCTAAAAAAAAATATATTAATTATAATAATAATTATACTGCGTAAAATAAGTTATATAAAAAAAAAACAAAATAAAAAATAAAAATAAAAATAGTATATATTTTATAACTTAAAAACTTTTAAAACGTAGAAAAATTAATAATAATTAATAAAATAATTTTAAATAATAAAATTTAAATATTATCGGCTTTAGCTTTTATTAAGTTAAATAATATTAAATTATTAACGAAAAAACAGCGTATAAATAATTTTAGCAAAATTATTTTTTTGTTTATATAATAAAATATAATATTATTTTTTAAAATATAACAGGCTTTAAAAATAATATAATAAAAGTATTATTAAATAATAGCTTTAATTATTTAATAATTTAAAAATTTTTAATTAATAAATATAGCAATATTTACTATTTAAAAAAATATAAATATTAAATAATTTAAATAAAAAAAAAGGCCGCTTTATATATAAATAAAAAAATAATAATAATATTATTAAATAAAAAGTGTAAAAAAAACTAAGCAAAAATAATAATAAATAATAAAAATTAAGCGGTAATTATATAATTAATTTATTTATTAAACTAAAAAAAAAAAAAAATAATAAAATTTTATTTAAATTATTAAAAATAAAAACTAGTTAATTAAATAATATATATTTATAAAAAACTTTAATTTATATTATTTTTTATAAACTTAAAAAATTATAAAAATTAAAAAGTTAAAAAATTCTTAAAATTTATAACAAGCTAAAATTTAATATTAGTTATTTTATAAAATAAAATAATTAAAACTTGTGAAAAATAAAAAAATTTAATAATAAACTTAATATAAACTATTAATAATTTAATAATAATATATTAAAAAAACTTTAAATAATTAAGCTTTAATTATAAAGTTATTTAAATAATTATTAATATAAATATAAACTTAAAAAATTATAACCGCAAAATAAAAAAATAAAACTAATTAAAATTAAATAAAAAAAAACAATAGTTAAAACAATAATAATTATTATAAATATAAATATTTTATATATAATTAATAAATTAAATATAGTTTTTAATTAATTAATTAAATAATTTATAAAAGTAGTAAATAAAATAGCGCTTAAAAAAATATTAAGTAAAAATTATCGAGCACTTATTTAATAATTTATAAAAGTTAAAAAAGTAAAAAAAAAAAAAAAAATAAGCTTATAAAAAATTTTAAACTAAAAAAACTATAATAATATAACTTAAATTTAAAAAAAAAAAATAAACGTTTATTAATAAAATAATTAAAGCTTAAAAATATAACTAAAAAAAAATATTTATAAAAGCCTTAAAAAATTTAAAAATACTTTAAAGCTTAATTAAATAAATTAAATTAATATATAAACCGGCCTTTAAAATAATAATAATTTTATTATTAAATAAAATAAAAAATAAACTAGTAAATATAATTATTTTTAAAAATAAAATAACTTTATTAGCAAAATATTTTTTTTTAATATTATTTATAGATTTAATTAATATATTAACTAAAAAATTAATATATAATAATTATTAAAAATTTAAAATAAATATATTTACAAGCAAAAAAAATATAGCAGCATTAATTTAAACGCTAGTTTTTTAAAAAACTTTAAAAAAAAACTTATTACTTAATAAATTTTTTAAAGCGTGTAAATTTATTTTAATAAAAAAAATAGCTATATTATATATAGCTAGCTTTTTATTAAAATATTATTTAATAAAGTTTAAAAAAATAAAAATAATAATAATTTTTAAACTAAATAAGTTAAAAAAAATTAAAAAAACAGCTAAAAAATAAAAATTAATTACGTTTATTAATATAATAAATAAAATCTTTAAAAAAAAATTATATTATTATATAGTAAAAATAATTAAAAATAAAGGTTTATTATTAAATAATTAAATAAATAATAAAAAATATAAATTTATAAACGCAGCTATAAAATTAATAGCTAAAGTAGCTAAAATAGCTATAAATAAAAAAAGCACTACGTTTTTATTATAATTAAATATTATAAAAGTTTTTAATATAATTAATAAAAAATAAATAATTTATATTAAAAAAAAAAGTTTTTTTTTATAAATTATAATATAAATTTATTTGTTTATTTTAAATAAATCGGTATAATTTTACTTTAATAAAAAAGCGTTATAATTAATAACTTTAAAAATAAAAATATTTTAAAGGTTTTTTTTTTTACTTTTTTTTTTTTTTTTATATATTTTAATATTTTATAAAAATTTAGCTATATATAAAAAATTAATTATAATTAATTTTACTAATAATATTAATTTTTTAATAATAAATTTAAACGTTAATTAAAATTATAAAATATTAAAAGTAGTATAAAAAATATATAAAAATTAAGCCGTAAAATATAATATAAAGTTTACGCTTTAAAAAAATAAACTAATATATTTTTTTAATAATAAAATAGCGTTTATATAAATAGTTTGTTTTTTTAGCGCTATAATTAAATTAATTAATAACGTAAGGTTTTTAAACGTATAATTTAATAAAAATATAAAATAAAAAAAATATTTAGTTAAACTTAAAAAAAAACTTAATATTTAAATATATATAATAATTAAATTATAAAACTTAATATAAAATAATAATATATTTAAAATAAAACAAGTTTATTTAATAATAATTTATAGCACGTTAATATATAATATAATAATATAATATAAACTTTTTAAAAAAAATAAAATATAAAATATTATTAATATTTTAGCAGCTACTTAAAATAAATATTTTAAATAAATAATTAACGCTTTTAAAGCTATTTTTATAAAATATTTAAAAATTAAACTAAAAATTTTATTAATAAACTTATATTTTAATAATAAAGCCGCAGTAAATAAAAATTAATTATATAATATAATTTATAATAAAGCTATTAATAAAACTATTAATAAAATAAAAATAATATTATAAACAGCAAAAAAAAAAAACTAAAACTTAAACTAAAAATAAACCTTTAAAAAAAATAGTTTTTATTAATAATAACTTTATAAAGCTAAATTATTAATAAAAAAAATAATTAAAAAAACAAAAGCTTAAAAAAACGCTTTAAAAAAAATAAAAAAACTATTAACGCTATATTAAAATAAAATATAATTATTTAATTTTAACTAAATAAAAATTAAGTAAAAATAATATATTTAAAAAATATAAAAGCTTATTAAAATATAAAATAATATTAATTATTTAAATTTATATAAAAAAAATTAAACTAAAAGCGTTTTTATATAAAAAAAAAATTTTTAAGTTCTTGATATTACTTTATAAATGCGCAAAAAAAAAAACGTTTTAATATATTATTTTTAAATATAAACTTTTAAAAAAAAAAAACACTTTAATTAAAAACTTAGCAAATATTTTATTATTAAATAATAAAAACTTAAAAATTACTATAAAAAACTTTAAAATTATAGGTTTTATTATAAAATAGCTAATAAATATTAATAAAATAGCTATATATAATAAAACAATAAAAATAAAAAAAACTAAAGAAAAAACAAAGAAAAAAAATAAAAAATATTATAATAAAGTTAAAAAAATTTTATTAAAAATATATTTAAATAAAATAATAAACTTGTTATAATTTTTTTAAAAATAAAAACTATAAAAACTTTTAAAAAAAGTTTTTTTTATTTAACCTTGTTTTATTTTTTATTAATTAATTAAACAATAAAAACCAGCTTTTATAAAAATAAAAAACATTTAAATAATAAATAATATATAATATAAAGTTTTATTTTTTTATTTTACGGTTATATTTTTTTAAGTTTATATTTATATTAATAATTATTTAAATAACTTTATAATTAAAGTTTAATTATTTAAAGTTTTTTTAATATATTATTATTAAATTATTAATAATTTATATTAAATTTATTATTAAGTTTTTTTATTTTTAATAAGTTTTAATTATTTTATTTTAAAA
>MU389866.1:0-34531 GCA_022578765.1 Xylaria sp. FL0933
TTAATATTAACTTTAAATAAATTATTATTTATTATAAAGTGTTATTTTTATATATATTTTATTAAGTTTTTTTAACTTAATAAAATATATAATAAGATATTTTTATTAAAATAAATTTAATATTTAAAATTATTTTAATAAAAACTTTTAAATAACTAAAATATAATTAATAATAATTTGAATAAATAATTAATCGAATAAATAACTTATTTTAAAAATTAAATATTAAATTAAAATAATCGGTAAAATAATATAGTAAAATAATCGATAAAATAATATAGTAAAATAATCGGTAAAATAATGTAGTAAAATAATCGATAAAATAATATAGTAAAATAATTGGTAAAATAATATAGTAAAATAATCGATAAAATAATATAATAAAATAATCGGTAAAATAATATAGTAAAAATAAAGTTAATAATAATATTATAATAATAATATTAAATTAAAAAAGTAAAATATAAAAATAAAAGTTAAAACAAAATATAAAATTATATAAGCTAGAAAAAAATAATAGAATAAAATAATTAAAAAAAAAACAATATTAAAAAAAATTACTTGTTGTTTTATAAAAAAATCAAGCTTATATATTAATTATATAAAATTATTAATAATGCAGTATTTATAATATAAAACAATTAATAATGCAGTATTTATAATATAAAACAATTAATAATGCAGTATTTATAATACGAAATAATTAATAATATAGTATTTATAATATATAATAATTAATAATATAAGATTTATAATACGAAATAATTAATAATATAATATTTATAATATATAATAATTAATAATACAAGATTTATAATACGAAATAATTAATAATGCAGTATTTATAATACGAAATAATTAATAATATAATATTTATAATACGAAATAATTAATAATGTAGTATTTATAATATAAAATAATTAATAATACAAGATTTATAATACGAAATAATTAATAATGCAGTATTTATAATACGAAATAATTAATAATATAAGATTTATAATACGAAATAATTAATAATGCAATATTTATAATATATAATAATTAATAATACAAGATTTATAATATAAAATAATTAATAATATAATATTTATAATATATAATAATTAATAATATTAGTTATTTTTGTTAATTTAATTTTTTATATAATAACTAATTATTTTTTTTTTTCGAATTTTTTTTTTTCTTTATTAGCAATATTTTAGCTACTATACAACAATTATTATACTTGCTTTACTTTATCACTTATTCTACCTTTATTATTTTTTTTATTTTTATTTTTAAAATAAAAAAAATATATAAAAATAGCTTTTTTTTCGATTTTTAAAAATAAATTTATTTTAAAAGTTATTACTTTTAAACAATCTACTACTTTTTTTAAATATAAAAACAATAAAAAAAACCAAAATAATTTCGAACTTTTATTAAATTTTAAATCTCAAGTTTATATTTTTTAACATAATTTATTTACTACAAAATTATTACTTATTAATTTTAATTACTCTCAAAAAATAAAATATTTTTATACTTTATAAGTTTATTTATTTATTTTATTTATTTTTATTTTTATTTTTATTAATTTATTTAAATATAAATATAATTTTAAAATAATTTTTTAAGTTAAAAGATTTTAATTTTCGAATTTATTTTATTATTACTAAAAAAATTATTTTTTAGTTATTTATAATTTATAAACCAAAAAAAAAGAAAAAACGTTAAATAATTTTTTTTATTTTATTTTTATTTTATTTTTATTAATTTTTAATAAAGTCTAAAATATTTAATATTTTTTTTGATATTAATTTTTATTTTAATTTATAAAACCGAAAAAAAGCCTAAAATAATATTATTTTTAAAACTATTTTTAATAAAAACGAAGCTTTATTAAAAATATTAAATTTTATTATTAATAATAATTTATTATTTAATATTATAAGCTTAATTTTATTTTAAAAATTATTAAATTATTATAATCTATAAGTTTTTTTAAACAAAGTTTTATTATTAATATTAATTTATTTATAAAAATTCTTTAATTATTAATAAAAATAAAATTAAAATTATATTTTATTTAATATTTAAAAGCGCTTTAAATATTTTTAATAAAAAATTAGCTTTATATACTAATAATTATAGCATTTTTTTAATTATTTTTAATATTTAGAGCTTTAAAGCTAATATTTTTTTTTTAAAAATAATTATTTTTTTTATTAATTTTAAATTTAATTTAATTTATAAATTAATTAATTTTAAAAAGTTAATTATTAACTATACCGGGCTTTATATTTATAAAATTTTCTAAAAAATAATAAGTTTTTTTTTTAATATTATATTAAATAATATTTTTAGATATATTTTTTTTTTGATTTTTTATTATTTATTTATTAATTATTTAATAATATTATAAAAAATAACGCTTTAAATAATATTTTATTTTTAAAAACTTTTTTAAATTATTATAAAAAAGCTATTAATAATAAATTTTTTTTCGATATTTATTATTTAGCTTATATAATAAATTTTATTATTTAAAATATATTATAAAATTATTTTTATAATAAAAAAATCAAAGATTTTTTATTTAATTATATTAATAATATTTTACTTATATTAAAACTAAATAATTTTTATACTTTTTCCGATAATTTTAAATATAATAATAAATAATTTTTATTTTTTTTATTTTTTAAAATTAAATTAAATAAACTAATTTATTTTATAAATTTAATACTTTAAATTTAATAAATTATAAATATAACAAAATATATTACTAATATTTAAAAGGTTTTTTTATAAAAAATAATCTAATATAAAAAAAGCGGAACTTTATTTTTAAATTTTAAAAGAAAAATTATTTTTTTAAATATTTATTTTATTTTTTTATTTTAATAGTTTTTTATTTTAAAGCTAATTTTTATTTAAATTTATATATTCGTTAAAATTTTACTTATAATATAATTAAAGTTTTTATTAAATTTAAAAAAGCTTTAATATATACCGATTAAAATATTATATATGCCGAATTTAAATTTATTTTTTTAATAAAGTTAAATTAGTTAATATTAAATAAACTTAAATAAATTTTTTAAATTTTTATTAAAGCTATTATTTATTTATAAGCTGAATTTTATATTATAGCTTTAAAAAGGTTATTATTTATATACCAGATTTAAAAAAACTTAAATAATTTATATATTAAATATTTTCGCCGAAAAAAAAAAAAAAAAAAATAATAAATTATTTATTTTATTATTTTTATTTATTATTTATTAATTATTTTAAAACTAGGCCTCGATTTTAAAAAGCTTTAATAAAGCTTTATAAAAAAAAGCTATAAAATTAAAAAAATATTTTTTTCGAAAATTAAGTTATAATAAGTTAAACTAGTTTAAATTTTTTTTATTAAAGCTTATTTTAAACCTTACGTAAAAATTTAGCTATTTTTAACAAGATAGTTTATTATTTTATTATAACAAAATTAAAAATAATATTATTAATTTATTATAAAATAAATATAATATATAAATATATTTTATTATTATTATTTTTATTTAAATTTTATTAATTTATTTTATAGTTTAAAAACTAAAAAAACTAGCGATAATAATTTAAATATTAATTTAAATAAAAATAATATTAATAATTTAAATTCTAAAAATAAACTTTATTTAATAAATATTAATATAACCGAAAAATTAAGCTTTTATATTAATAAAAAAAAATTTTTTTAAAATATAAATAATTTTATTTAATTTTTTATTATATTTATAACTAATAATATTTATAAACTAATATTTTATTATAATAAAAAGCTAATATTTTAAAATTTCTAATTTTAAATATTTTAACTAAACGTTATTTAGCTATTTTAACTATTTCTGCTTTTATAAAGCATATTTTTTTTATTTTTAGTAATATTATTACTAAAAATAAAAATAAATTAGCGCTTAAAACAATAAAACAGTTAATTTTTTTAAAAAGCTAAAAAATTAAAAAAAATAAAATATTATAAAAATAATATAAAAAAAACTAACAAAAAAATAATTAAGAAAATATTAACAAAAATAACAAGTAAAAAATAATATATATATATATTTTTTTTATTTTTTTATATTAAAAAAACTTTTTTTTTTAAATTTAATTATATATATAAATATTTTATAATTTTTTTTATTAAATATATTAATTATAAAAATAAAATAAAATATAAAATAATTACTTTATATAATAAAATATTATATTATATTTTTTTAAATTTTATTTTTATTATATTTTTTATTAAAGTAAAAGCTTTAAAAATTATAATGTTAGCTTTTACTTTAAGCAATTTTTTTTATTTTTTAAAAAATAATAAAAAAAAAAAATTAATACTTTAATAAACTTTAAAAAATAAGCTACTAAACTAGCTAATTTATTTAAAAGTTTATTTTTTTCGAATTATCGAAAAATAAACTTTAAAATATTAGCCTTTATTTTAAGCATTTTTTTTTATTTTTTAAAAAATCGTAAAAAAAAAAAAGTTAATACTTTAATAAACTTTAAAATATAAGCTATTTATTCAGCTAATTTATTTGCAAGTTTATTTTTTGCTATTTTTTTCGAATTATCGAAAAATAAACTTTAAAATATTAGCTTTTACTTTAAGCAATTTTTTTTATTTTTTAAAAAATCGTAAAAAAAAAAGGTTAATACTTTAATAAACTTTAAAAAACAGGCTACCGGACTAGCTAATTTATTTAAAAGTTTATTTTTTGCTATTTTTTTCGAATTATCGATGTAAAATTTTTAAAATATTAGCTTCTACTTTAAGCATTTTTTTTTATTTTTTTAAAAATAATAAAAAAAAAAAGTTAGTACTTTAATAAACTATAAAATATAGGCTATTTATTTAGCTAATTTGTTTACAAGTTTATTTTTTGCTATTTTTTTTTGAATTATCGAAAAATAAACTTTAAAGTATTAGCTCTTACTTTAAGCAATTTTTTTTATTTTTTAAAAAATCGTAAAAAAAAAAGGTTAATACTTTAATAAACTTTAAAAAACAGGCTACCAGACTAGCTAATTTGTTTGCAAGTTTATTTTTTGCTATTTTTTTCGAATTATTAAATTATGAACTTTAAAGTATTAGCTTTTACTTTAAGCAATTTTCTTTATTTTTTAAAAAATCGCAAAAAAAAAAAAGTTAATACTTTAATAAACTTTAATAAATGGCTTATTTAACTAGCTAATTTATTTAAAAGTTTATTTTTTACTATTTTTTTTAAATTATCGAAGTAAAACTTTTAAAATATTAGCCTTTACTTTAAGCATTTTTTTCTATTTTTTAAAAAATCGTAAAAAAAAAAAAGTTAATATTTTAATAAACTTTAAAATACGGGCTATTTATTTAGCTAATTTGTTTACAAGTTTATTTTTTGCTATTTTTTTCGAATTATCGAAGTAAAAAGTTTAAAATATTAGCTTTAATTTAAAATAATTATTTTTATTTTTAAAAAATTATAAAAATAAAAAAATAAAATATTTAAATAGCTAATTTATTAAGATTAAAATTTTATAATATTAAATTTTACTTTAAACGGTTTTTTTTATATTTTTAAAAATAATATTTAAATAAATTAATTTTTATTTTTTTAAAAATTATAAATATATAAAAATAAATTTATATAAATTATTTAAAATATATATTTAAAATTAAAATAAATTTAAAAATATATTAAAAATTTTTTTTTTATATTTTTAAGGCTTTAATAATAAAGATTTTATTTTAAAAATTTAAAAATATTAATATTTTAAATTAAAAAATAAAAGCTAATTTAATATTAAAAAAATCTAAAAAAATATTATTAAATAAACTTTTTTAATTAGTATATAAAATATATTTTTTTTAATTTTTATATAGTTTTTCTAAAGCAAGTTAAATTATTTTAATTATTTTAGTCTAACTAAAAATAACTAAATTAGTCTTAGTTTTAGTCTTAGTTATTACTACTAACTAAATTAGTTATTTAAAAAAATTTTTTTAACTAAATTAATTACTTAAATATTTTTTTTTGATTAATTTAGTCACTCAAAAAGTGGGCCTAAGTGACTAAAACTAAATTAATCACTTAATTAATTAAATTAGTCAAACTAATTCGATACCTTGCTATTAAATAATTAAATAAATAATAAAAAATATAAATTTATAAACGCGGTTATAAAACTAGTAGCTAAAGCAGCTAAAATAGCTATAAATAAAAAAAATATTATATTTTTATTATAATTAAATATCGCAAAATTTTTTAATATAATTAATAAAAAATAAATAATTTATATTTTTTAATAAAAAAGTTTTTTTTATAAATTATAATATAAATTTATTTATTTATTTTAAATAAATTAATATAATTTTATTTTAATAAAAAAACGTTATAATTAATAGCTTTAAAAATAAAAATGTTTTAAAAAAATTTTTTTTTTTTTTTTTTATATATTTTAACGCTTTATAAAAACTTTATTATATATAAAAAATTAATTATAACTAGCTTTATTAATAATATTAAATTTTTAATAATAAATTTAAATGTTAATTAAAATTATAAAATATTAAAAATAATATAAAAAATATATAAAAATTAAACTATAAAATATAGTATAAAATTTATGTTTTAAAAAAATAAATTAATATATTTTTTTAGCAGCAAAATAGCGCTTATATAAATAATTTATTTTTTTAGCGCTATAATTAAATTAATTAATAGCATAAAATTTTTAAGCGTATAATTTAATAAAAAAAATAAAATAAAAAAAAATTTAATTAAACTTAAAAAAAAATTTAATATTTAAATATATATAATAATTAAATTATAAAACTTAATATAAAGCAGTAGTATATTTAAAATAAAACAAGTTTATTTAACGGTAGTTTATAATATATTAATATATAGCGCAGCAATATAATATAAATTTTAAAAAAAAATAAAATATAAAATATTATTAGCGCTTTAATAATTATTTAAAATAAATATTTTAAATAAATAGCTAGCGTTTTTAAAGCTATTTTTATAAAATATTTAAAAATTAAACTAAAAATTTTATTAATAAAGTTATATTTTAACAATAAAGCTATAGCAAGTAAAAATTAATTATATAATATAATTTATAATAAAATTATTAATAAAGCTATTAATAAAATAAAAATAATGCTGCAAGCAGTAAAAAAAAAAAAAACTAAGGCTTAAATTAAAAGTAAGCTTTTAAAAAAAAAAATTTTTTTATTAATAGCGACTTTATAAAGTTAAACCGTTAATAAAAAAAATAATTAAAAAAATAAAAGCTTAAAAAAGCGCTTTAAAAAAAATAAAAAAACTATTAATATTATATTAAAATAAAATATAATTATTTAGTTTTAGCTAAATAAAAACTTAGCAAAAATAATATATTTAAAAAATATAAAAGCTTATTAAAATATAAAACAATATTAATTATTTAAATTTATATAAAAAAATTAAATTAAAAATGTTTTTATATAAAAATTTTTTTTTTAGGTTTTTAATATTATTTTGCAAGTGCGCAAAAAAAAAAACGCTTTAATATATTATTTTTAAATATAAATTTTTAAAAAAAAAAAAAATTTTAATTAAAAACTTAGTAAATATTTTATTGTTTAATAATAAAAACCTAAAAATTACTATAAAAATCTTAAAACTATAGGTTTTATTACGAGGTAGCTAATAAATATTAGTAGAATAGTTATATATAATAAAACAGCAGAAAAAAAAAAACTAAAAAAAAAAAAAAAAAAAAAAAAAAATATTGTAGCAAAGTCGAAAAAACCTTGCTAAAAATACACCTAAATAAAACAGCAGACTTATTATAATTTCTCCGGGAATAAAAACTATAAAAACCTTTAAAAAAAGTTTTTTTTATTTTAATTTTATTTTATTTTTTACCGGTTAATTAAACAATAAAAACTAGCTTTTATAAAAATAAAAAGCACTTAAATAATAAATAATATATAATATAAGGTTTTTATTTAGTTTTTATATAGTTTTACTTATAAATATATATATATATATATAAACCGCGCTATTTTATAGCAGCATAATAAATTATTTAATAATAATAATAAATTATTTATAAAATATTATATATATATTTTAATAGTTTATATATTTATTTAATTTTTTTAACTGCTTAATATATTTTAATAAATATTTTTTAATATTATATATTTATTATTTTTATATAATTTTAAAATTTATTTAACGTGGTTTATAAGCGAGTTGTGTATTTAAGCGAGTCGCGCACTTTTTATTAAAACATGTTTTTTTTATTTTATCGCGCAAAAACTTCTTAACAAAATAATGTCTGCAAAAATTAATAAAGTTAATTTTTAATTAGCTATTTAAGCTTTTTAATTAGGCTAAAAACTTAGCATTTGATACGCTTTTAAAATTTATAATATTTTTGCAAGCATTATATATAACAAAATAATAGAATATACTATTAAAAATAAAACCTGCGCTAATATATATAATTTTAATTTAATTAAAAAAAAAGTGTTTTTTAAGTATATTTTTGATTTTAATAACTAAGGGTTTTTGCTGGCTTATGCTATTATTAAAAATATAGCCGATTATTTTTGCGACTTGTGTAGCGTAAGCTTAATTAATAAGCACTAGGCTTATAACTTTATTAACTGCTATTTAGAGCTTAAAATATAGTATACGCGCTTTTACGATTATTAAAAGGCTTTATATGAAAATTTAAAAATTATTAGCGCGTGGTTTAAGCGTTATTTGCGCGTAAAAATATAATATAATATTTACGATAATAACGTTTAAAATTTTAATAAAACTAAATTTATAATAAGCTAGATTTATTTATATATAATTATTATACGCGCTAATTAATATAAAAAACATAAATTAGTGCAGCCTAATAATAAAAAATAATTAATAATAATTTATTTTATTAATTTGCGCGGTTTATATATTTTGCTGTTTATTGTTTTTTAAAAAGTTTATTATTTCGAGCATTAATATTAAAATATTAGCTTTTTAAATAATTAAATATTTAATACTAGTTATAATAAATAAATAATTAATAATATAAGCTTAAAATAAATAAAATATTTTAATAAATATATTAAACTATTATATACTAGCATATATTATATATTAATATTAAACTAGTATAAAAGTTATATATTAGCTAAGTTTAAAAATTATTATAAAGTTAAAAATATTATAACGATTTTTTTGCTTTTACACTTATTATATTTAATTTAACTATTTAACGTTAAGCTTTATAGTTTATTAAAGCGGGCATACGGTCGCTAAATATTAAAATTTATTAAGTTATGTATTAACTATATTATTAAGCCCAAGTTTTTTATAGCATTTAAAAAAGTTTATATAGCAACTTTTATAAAATTAAATATTTTAAAAGGTTTTTAAAGGTTAAAATTAATATTTTATAATCTATAAGCTATAATATTAAAGCTAAATATGCAGTTAAAATTGCTGACGTTAATTTTAAATATTTTCGATTTTTTTAAACTTTAGGTTTTTAAAACGCTAATAACTGCGCGAAAAACGTTTGCTTAATTAATTTTTATTAAAAATTAAATTTTTAAATATTAAAAAAACTTTTTAGCATTTATTTTCGAGGCTATCGACTAATTAACAAAAATAAATTAAATGTTAGCGCATTAATATATTTTTTTAAATAAAAAAATATAAATATTTTAAAAAGCAAATAAAATATTAAGCAAGCGCTAGAAAAAAAAAAAAAGCGCTTATAAAATAAAGAAAATCTTATTATAAAAGATATATATAATTTAATTATTTAAAAAAACGCGCAGAATTAAGTATAGTTATAAACGTTGAAAAGTCGTAGTAATAGTAAGCTAAGTATATTATACCCGCGATAATATAAATAATGCAGCAACACCGGTTATAATTTAAAAACTTATAAAAAAAATATAAAAATAAATAATAAAATAAAATCTAATTAATTTTTAATTATATTAATTATAATTATAAAGTTATTAATAATTAAATATAAAAGTATAATAAAAAGTGCGCAACTTGTTTAAATATACGATTTACTTATGAACTATATTAATAAAAAATTAATTTTAAAGTTATATATAATATTATTTAAAAGTTTTTAATAAATATTAATTTAATATTTATATAATACTTTTTAAATATTTAATATAAACATTAATTTTAAAAATATAGCCGCTTAAAATAATATTATAATATTAATTATATATAATATAAATTTATTATTTATTTATATAATATTTATTATTATTTTATAATTAAATTTATAGTTATTTTTAATTATAAACTTAAAGTAGCGTAATATTTTATTATATATTTAGTAATAATAATAAAACTTTTAAATTTTTTTTAAAATTAATTATTTAACTTTATATTTTACGCAAAAAAATATTTTATATAGCTTTTTTATATAAAAATATTTAAAGCGCTAATATAAGCGCTATAGTTTAATTTTAATAAAATAACTAGTTGTTTTATATAAGCTAATATTAAAAAATAAATATTTTTATTTATATATAATAAAAATAATAGTTTTATTTTTTTATACGATAATATTTTTAATATTATTAAAGTATACTTTTAAGCGGTTTATATTTTTTAGCAAAAATAAAAACAATATAAAATATTATATAATTAATTTAATTATTAATTTTTATTATTTTAATAAATATTATTATATAATTTTTATTAAAGTTTATTTTTATAATTTTAAGCGTTTATATAATTTTCGTATAAAGGTTATTTTATATATAAGCTTTTATTTATGATTTTTTTATAATTAAAATTTTTCAAGCATTAATATTTTAAATAATATTAATTATTAAATATAAATTAATTTAAAGGTTTATTTATTATTATTATATAATATATAAATAAATTATTTATAAAATATTGCGTTAATTATTTATTATATAAGTTTAAATTATTTTTTTTATATAAATTTAAAACTCTTTATATTTAATAAAATAAATAAAAAACTTTATTAAAATTAATTTATTATTAAATATTATTTTTTACGTATTAAAGTATTAATTTTTTATATAAGATTTTTTTTAAAGTATATAATTAATTAACTAAATTTTTTTTTTAATATATAAAACATTTTTTATATATATAAAAGTTTTTTTTTTTTTTAAAATTATATAATTTTAGCTAAAATATTATTTTTATACGTTTTAAAAATATTATATAATATTTTTATTTTATATAAAATAATAAATAATTTAATTATATTATGGGTTTATATAATATATATTTTTAATTTTTAAGTATAAATATAAATTAAAAAAAAAGTTTTCGTATATAAGCTTTTAAAAAATAAATGCTGTTTTAATTATATTTAAATATATTTTTTTAAAATATTTTATTTTAAATACTTTTTATATTTTTAATGGTTTATTAATTATAATTTTTAATATTTTATATAAAAATATAATATTTATTTAATTAATTTAATATTAATTATAGTTTATAACTATATTAAAATATATATTTATAATATTATATATATTTTTTTATATATAATTAAGTTTAATATAATATATATAATAATTTTTTATATAACTAGTTAAAATAATAAAAAATACTATATTAAATTATTTTTTTATAATTTTAAGCTTTCGGTAAAAATTAATAAATTATCGCGTTTTATTATATAATAAATTGTATAGCTTTTTAAAGTAGTTTTTTTTTATTAAGTTTTTAAAAATATTTAATATTTTACTGCTAAAATAGTTTTATTTTAAATATTATATATAAATAAAACTTAAATTTAAAAAATAAATATAATTATTTTTAATATTAAATAAAATATAAATTGTTTAAAAATTTATAAAAAATATTATAAAACTAAATATTTTATTATTTATTAAAAATATAATACGTTTTTTAATTATATAAAGTTATTGTTAAATAAAATAAAAAAGTAGTTTTTTATAAAAAAAAGCGTTTTTTTAAAGCGTGCTTTTAATTTTTTTAGATTATATAATAATATATTACCTTAAGTTATAAGTTTTTTTTAAGCTTACGTATTAAAGTTTTTTTAAAACTAAGATCTAGTTTTTAAAATAAAAATAACAAGGCTTTTTTATTATATGAAAATATTTTTATTATTTTTAAAAAACTATTAATTTAAAGTAAAAAAAGCGTTTAATTATACGCGTTTTATTTTTTTAAGTAATATAAAAATAAGTTTAAAATTTTTATATAAAAAGTTAAAATAATTAAAGTTTATATATTAAATTATATATTTTATTAATTATTTATATAATTTTAACTTTTTTAATATATAAAATAAGTTTTTAATTTAATATATTTTTTATATAAAAAGTATTATAAATTTTATAAATAATTTTAATATTAATTTATTTAAATATATAAACGCTAGCTAGCTTTATATTTTTTATTAAATTTCTTTAAAAAAAATTTAGTTTATATATATTTTAATTATATTTAATATATAAATATACTGCTTATATATTAATTTTTTTTAAAGTAACTATTTTAAAATTATAAAAAATATTATTATACGCATATAAATTAATTATTTTTTATACAGCAAAAAATATAATATTAATATTTTTAATAATTTTATTAATTATAAATTTATATAAAAAATTTATAAAAAAAAAACTATTATTTATAAAGCTTAATATTTTTATATATTTATTTTTAATAGTTTTTATTAAATAAATTATTGTTTAATATTATAATAATTAATTATTTATAAAAAAAGTTTTTATATAACTTATATAATATAAATTAAAATTAATATAATTATATATTATTAATTAAGTTTTCGTGTAAAAAAGTTTTATTAAAAATTTTTTTAAGATATTATAATAAATTTTTTTTTTTAGTTAAATTATTTTTAATAAAACTAAAATATAATATAAAATATACGATTTATATAAAAAAGTTTTATAAAAAAATTCTTTAAAGTATAATTAAATTAAAATTTTATTTTTATTTTTATTAATTTATGTTTTTTTAACCGAAAATATTAATTAATATTAAATAATTAAAAAATATAATATTATATATAAATTATAAATAAAATAAATAATTTTATATATTAATTTATTTTTTATATTATATATATAAAAAGTATAGCTTTTATATATAAAATTTTTTTATTTAATATAATTTTACTTTTATATACTGCTTGCTTATTTAATATATTTTTTTAAATAAATTATTATATAAATAATCTTGTTATATTAAGTTAGCAGCTTTATACGTAATTAATATCGAGATTATAATATATTTTATATATTATAATATATTACGCTAATATATTTTAATTATAATAAAAAACACGTAATTATAATATTATTATAATATAATTAATAAATAAAATATTTTTATTTATTAAAAATAAAATAATTAATAATACGTTATAAATATAATATTATAATTAAATATAAAGCCTTAAAAAAATTAATTAAAAGCGAAAAAAATATTATATACTAGAAAAAATATTAATATAAAGCAAGGTGTCGAATTAGTTTAACTAAATTAATTAATTAAGTGACTAAATTAGTTTTAGTTAAAATCCATTTTTCTAAGTGACTAATTTAGTTAAAAAAAAACATTTGAGTGACTAATTTAGTTAAGGGGGGTAACTAAGACTAAGAGTGACTAATTTAATCACTTTTAGTTAAACTAAAATGACTAAAATAATAGGTAATAAATACGAAAAAGGCTAGTAAAAATCGATAAAAATATGTTTTATATACTTTAGAAAAAACGCTATTTAATAGTATTCTTTCGATTTTTTTAGGCCAGTAGTTATTTTTTAAACTTTATGTAAACTTTAGCTTTTTTTATTAAAAAAAACAAGCTGTTTTAAAATAAAGTTTAATAAATAACTACTAGCCCAAAAAAATCAAAAAAAAATACCATTAAATAGCGTTTTTTTATAGTATATAAAACACAATTTTACCGATTTTTACTAGCCTTTTTCGTATTTATTACCTATTATTTTAGTTATTTTAGTTTAATTAAAAACTAAATTAGTCACTCTTAGTCACTCAGCTACTTTTTTTAAGTGACTAAGTTAGTCACCTAGGCTTTTTTAAGTGACTAATTAATCAAAAAAAGCTAGCTTGAGTGAATAATTTAGTTAGTGATTAAATTAATTAGTTAAAATTTAAAAACCTTAATATAAAATAATAAAATAAAAATATAAAAAAAAAGTTTAAAACCCCGTATAAGCTAAGAAAAAAGTCTTTATATATAATAAAAAGCGTAAAAAAAAATAAAAAAACATTTAAATTAAAAACGTTAAAAAATTAAATTAAAAACTAGTTAAAGCAAAGTTTAAAAGCTAGCTAAACATTAAATTAAAAGCCGCTTTAATAAAATTTAAAAACGAAGTATAAAAATTAAAAATATTTTTATATATTATTAATAAATAAAAAAAATATTATAAATTTAAAAAAAATATTTAAAAATTATAACATTAAAATAAACTCTACAGCTAAAAATTTAATTAATAAAAAACTAAAAATAATTACGATACGCTAAAGATTTTAGCTAATAAAATCACTTTAAACTAAAAATATCTTATTTAATTAAAAAGTCTTGTTTAATTAAAAAGTTTTTTAATTAATAAAACTTTATTTTATTTTAAAAAGATTATTTATTAAAAAAAAACTTTATAATTTATTATAATCATTATTATAATAAATAAAGGTTAGTTAAACATAAGCGGTTAAAAACCGCATATATTATATAATTATTATATAATTAAAATAAAAGCTATTAATGCGCGCGTTAGCGCGTAGTTATAAATAATAATGAATTATTATTTTTTATTTTTTAGTGACAAAAGTAAAACATGCGAGATTAAAAAAAATATTAAAAAAAATACAAGAAATATTATATTATATTATTTTAAAAAAACTTATTTATTATTAAACGCGTTATAAATAAAAATTTATAATTTATTTATTATAATAATAAAAGTTTATTTATTATATTAAGAGTTTATATTATTAAATATTATTTATAATTAATATTAAAAATTACTACTTTTATTTATTATAAATAAATACTTTTATTTTTTTAAACCAATATATATTTTTTTAAGCTTTAAATTATTATTATTATTTTTATTTTTATTATTTTTACGATTATTATTTTATTAATATATAATTAACGTTAAAATATTTAATTAAGTGATTATTTAAAGTTTTAAACTTTAACTTATATAATAAATTTAATAAAACTAAATTTTTATTATAATAACTTTAAAAACTATATTAATAATTTAAAAAAAATAAACTATATATTAATATTTTTTTATATTTAAAGTTATTAAAGTTATTAATATATTATATATTAAAAAAACAGCTGTTTTTATAAACTTTAATTATTATTTATAATTAATTATTAAAAAAACCGTAATAAAAAATATAATATTAAAAGATTTTAAATTATTTAAGTAAATTTTTCGAGATAAATATTTAAGTCGTTTATTTAACAATAAAATATATAAAACTAAAAATTTTACTAAAATATCTTAAAAAAATAATAAATTTTTTATTTAATATTATAACTATATTTAAAATATTATAAAACAAAGTGTTGAATTACTTTAAGTAATTTAAATAATCAAGTGATTAATTTACTTTTTTTTACTTAATCTTACTTTTTAAGTGAAGAAATTACTTAAAGAGGCTTAGTTGAGTGAAGAAATTACTTAGTTGGCTAAGTAAGAGTAAAAGTAATTATTTTTTACTTAAAGTAAAATAAGTAAATTCTTTAACTAAAAATAAAACAAAGGCTAATAAAAATTAATAAAAATATGTTTTATATACTATGAAAAAAACGCTATTTAATGGTATTATCTTTAGTTTTTTTGGCCCAGTAGTTATTTTTTAAATTTTATTTAAACTATAGGTTTTTTTTTAATAAAAAAAAATAAGCTTTTTTAAAATAAAGTTTAAAAGAAAACCATTAGGCCAAAAAAACTAGAAAAAATACCATTAGGTAGCGTGTTTTTTATAGTATATAAAAAGTATTTTTATTAATTTTTATTAGCTTTTTTTTTATTTTTAGTTAAAGAATTTACTTATTTTACTCTAAGTAAAGAGTAATTTTTTTACTTTTCTTTACTTAGCCCTACTAAATTGAGTGAAGAAATTACTCAACAAGTTTTAGTTAAGTGAAGAAATTACTCAAAAAAGCCTAGCAGAGTGAAGGAATTACTCAAAAAAGCTAACGTGGTTCATAAGCGAGTGGAACATCTAAGCGAGTGAAACACTTGGCCGGACGTACCTTGTAACTAAATTTTATAAAGGAAATACTTACTCCACTTTTATATAACTTCTTAAAAAAAATCGGAAAATACCGGGTTAAAAAATTAGCACTATTATTATATATAATGAATCTAAAAATATTTTTTCTAATTTTTCAAATATTTTATTTAAGCAGATATTTTAATATACGCTAAAATAATTTTTATAATTTTATTTTTTAAGGATGCACGCTTATATAAAATAGTTAAAAAATTAACAAAAATATATTTGAGTTTATTATATAATTATAGTTATATAAAAAAAGGTCCGAGATTTTTCCGATTTTTTTTCGCCGAGTTATTTAAAAGTGGAGAAAGTACTTTTATATATAAATTTAGCTTGCAAGGTACGCCAAGCCAAGTGTTCCACTCGCTTAAATGTTCCACTCGCTTATAAACCACGTTAAACTAAGTGATTAATTTACTTATTAAGTAAATTACTCACTAAGTGAAGAAATTCTTCACTTAAAATTTCGACACCTTGTTATAAAATAAACAAGTATATAAAAAATAATTAAAATAATTTATTATTTTTTATATAAAATATATTTATAAAATTTATTATTATAAAATTTATTAATAAATTAAAAAACTATAAACTTTATTAAAAATATTTACTTAAAAAATTATTAAAGTAAAGTTTTTAAAAAAATATTTAAAAATAATTTAAAACGCGGTATAAATATTAATTAATAAAGCTAAAATTAAAGCTAAATATTATAAACAATAAAAAATTAACGTAATTTAAAAATTACTTATTAAAATATTTAATATATTAATTTAATAAACTATAAATTATATTAAAAAATTAAAATTACCGATATTATTTTTGATTTTATATTTTATATTATTATTAATATTTTTTACACTTATATAAATAAATATAATTTAATAATTTTAATAATATTTAATATAATAATAATATATATAATTATATATAAAATTAATAAAATTAATATTAATAAAATTAATGTTATATATAAGTTAATATTATATATAAGTGATATAAACGGCCAGGGGGTGGGCTAGCCACACTGGCCACCCTAGCTACATGGCTAGCCTTATATATAGCCTGGCTATTCTAGCCAGCCGTAGCCTACCTAACTTACCAACCTTAATATTAACCACTATACCAGACATTTTATTTAGTAGCCTTCGCGCCCCTTTAAATATTATGTTAAATAGTGCCTTCCACTTGGTAATTCGACTGGGGCCAGGGCACCCGAGTCGAATATCTTTTTTAACCGCTGATCGCGTTGCCTCTCGTTGCCTCTGCTGCCTTTTAAGGTCAAAAGGAAATTCGCTGTTCGCGCGGCATACGGCCAGCCCAGCAAACGCCTGGTATACAGCCTACCAAACGGCCGTCACCTTTAACAGCCTACGCAACAGCCTTTCCAACAGCCAGCCAGCCAACCAGGCTACGTACGGCTAGGTTAGCCAGTCGACTTTTTCAGGCCCTGGCAGTCGACCTACCTACGCAGCCAACAGCCCTTCCAACAGCCTGGCCAACAGATTTCCAACAGCCTATTCAGCATACCTAATACGACGCCTTCACTGGCAGCTCGTCCCAAAAACAGCCCCTCACCCACTCGCAACTAGGTGAACTTGGGTAGCCTAGTTGTGCCCTTGCCATGGCAGGCCAGTCGACCTACCTACGCAGCCAGGCTACGTACGGCCAGGTTAGCCAGTCGACCTTTCCAGGCCCTGGCACCTACGTACGCGGCCAGCCAGGCTACGTACGGCCAGGTCAGCCGGCCAGCCTACGCAATACAGACCTTTCGAATTCCCACTCTGCAATACGGTTGCGTACGCCGAACTTGGGTAGGCGTATGCTGCAGTCAAGCGAACTATTAGTGACAGTACTGCAGCCGTACTGCCAGAGACGACGGAATACCTATAGCCTTCGACCTAGCCACTCGCGAAGGATTTAGACTATCTGGCTACAGCCCTTCGACTAGCCCACACGCGAAAGGCTGACCTAGCCAGTCGACCTACGTACAGCCCAGTCATCCAGGCTACGTACGGCCAACCAAGTCAGTCAAGCTACGTACAGCCAAGTCAGCCAGTCGACCTAGCCACCCAGGCCTAGCCAGTCAAGCAGGCTACGCGCAGCCAATTCGAATACAGCCATACAGCCTACGTACGTACAGGTGGTAGGAAGGATGGAAATGGTATTTGGTTAGCCTGCTGGACCTACTGAGGGCAGTAGAGCTTTGTTGTTGTCCCGGCACTTGATACGGACGGCCAGGGGGTGGGCTAGCCACACTGGCCACCCTAGCCACATGGCTAGCCCTGTATATAGCCTGGCCATTCTGGCCAGCCGTAGCCTACCTGACTTACCAACCTTAATATTAACCACCATACCAGACATTTTATTTTAGTGCCCCTGTGCCCTCTGAATACTGTGTCAATAAGTTAATATTATATTTTTTATTATTTTTTATGCGCGAACTTAAATAATTTAACTATTATATATATAAATTAATTAAATTAATTAAAAAAAATTTTATTAAATGTTTTTATTTTTATTTAAAAAGTTCGTGTATTATATTTAAGTTTATTATAAATATTATAGCGTTATTAATTTATATATATTTTTTTTTTATTAAATAATTATTTTTAGCTTTATTATTTAATTTAATTATTTTATTATTTTTAAATTTTTATAAAACTTAAGCGTCGGCTATAATAAATGGTTTTTTATTCTACAATTATTTATTTTTTATTTTATAACGTAGCTAAACATAAGCGGCTAAAAGCCGCATATATTATATAAGCATTATATAATCAAGATAAAGGTTATTAATACGCGCGTTAGCGCGCAGTTATAAATAATAATTAACTATTTTTTTTTTTTTTTTTTTTAATAATAAAAGTAAAACATGCAAAATTAAAAAAAAGTACAAAAAAAAAATATAAAAAACACTACACTATATTATTTTAAAAAACTTATTTATTATTAAACGCGTTATAAATAAAAACTTATAATTTATTTATTATAATAATAAAAGTTTATTTATTATATTAAGAGTTTATATTATTAAATATTATTTATAGCTAATATTAAAAATCGTTATTTTTATTTACTATAAATAAATATTTTTATTTTTTTAAACCGGTATACTTTTTTTTTAAGCTTTAAATTATTATTATTACTTTTATTTTTATTATTTTTATAATTACTACTTTATTAATACACGATTAACGCTAAAATGTTTAATTAAACGATTACTAGAGTTTTAAATCTTAACTTATATAATAAGTTCGACGAGATTAAGTTTTTATTACGATAACTTTAAAAACTACACTAGCAGTTTAAAAAAGTAAGCTATATACTAGTATTTTTTTTTATATTTAAAGTTATTAAAGCTATTAATATATTATGCACTAAAAAAGCAGCTGTTTTTATAAACTTTGATTATTATTTACAACTAATTATTAAAAAAGCCGTAATAAAAAATATAACATTAAAAAATCTTAAATTATTTAAGTAAATTTTTTAAAATAAATATTTAGGTCGCCTAATTAATAATAAAGTATATAAAACTAAAGATTTTACTAAAATATTTTAAAAAAACAACGAGTTTTTTATTTAATATTATAACTATATTTAAGGTGCTATAAAACAAGCAGGTGTACAAAAAGTGTTTAAAATAGCTTTATCGTTTAAACAAAAAAATAATTTATTATTTTTTATATAAAATATATTTATAAAAATTATTATTATAAGATTTATTAATAAATTAAAAAACTATAAACTTTATTAAAAAATATTTATTTAACGAGCTATTAAAGCAAAGTTTTTAAAAAAATGTCTAGAGATTATTTAAAATATAATATAAACGCTTGCTAATAAAGCTAAAGCTAAAACTAAATATTATAAACGATAAAAAATTAACGCAATTTAAAAATTACTCGTTAAAGCACTTAATATATTAATCTAATAAATAATTAATTATATTAAAAAGCTAAAGTTACTAATTTTATTTTTAACTTTATATTTTATATTATTATTAATATTTTTTATATTTATATAAATAAATATAATTTAATAACCTTAATAATATTTAATATAATAATTAATATAATATAATAATAATATATAAAATTATATATTATAAAGTTAATAAAAATAATATTAATAAAGCTATTAGCAGGTATTTAAGTGCTTTAATTATTATTGAACTAGCTATATAGCAAGAGATTGCTTGCATATTAAACAACGCGAGTCTAGAGATTAAAAAAGCCTAATAAATAATACGCCCGGAAAACATGGAGGCTATTAAAAAAATAAATAGTCGAGACCTTTTTTACCTATAAAAACTTTTATATATTTATTAATTAACAGTAAAAAAATACTTGCTTTTAAAAAAAAAGCTTGTTTTCGATGCGGTAAAAAAAAATATACGTAGATATAATATAACGCTAGCCGAGATAAGTGGCTATAGTAGTAAAAGCAGGCTTATTTACGCGCTAAGATTTTTTTTATGCGGAAATTTTAAAAATTAAAAATATCTGCTAAGGAAGTTTAATTACGGTCGGTATAGCTATATTATAATATTATATTAAGTGAGATAAAAAAAATAAATAAATTATAATTTTATTTATTTAATATATATAATAAACGACTTAAAGAATATATTAAAATTTTATTTTAATATATAAACTATTATATTAAAAGTGCTAGTAAAAACATAACTTTAAAATAAAACCTAAAAAACTCTATAATTATATTATAAACGCTATTTAATTTTATAACAAGCGGTGCTTAATTATTAAACAAAAAACGTAAAGCTAAAACTAAGGTTTTTATAGCTAACTTAGCTAATAATAAAAATAAAAATAAAGTATATATTATAAAGCCTTATAAAGTTTATAACTTAAAGCAGTTATTTAAGCCTTTAAAGAAAATAAAAAACATAAAAAAAAAAAAACTTGTTAATTATTAACAATTATTATAAAATACTTGTGTTTTTATTTTTTTATTAAATTTTCTTTAATTTAGTTTAAATTTTATTTATAATTTTTAATACTTGTTTATAAAAATAAGCGACAAAGCTAAAAAAACTACGAGAAGATATATTAAAATAAAAAATATATTTATAAATAATGTTTTATTAATTACGTTTTTTAGTACTTTTAAAGTAACTTTTATTATTAAATTTATAGTCGGTAAAAAAGTTATAGTTAACGTGCTAAAAAAAAACTCGGGCTAAACAAACTAAAAAAGTAATGTTAATTTAATTTACTTTAATTTACTTAAAAATTTAAACATATTAATATATATATTAGCTAGTTTTAATATTAAAGGCGCTAAATTTTTAAATTTTAATAAATGTTTTATAAAAATTAAAAAGTTTATTATTTTTAATATTACGATTAAAAATATTATTTAATTAATATAAACTATAGTTTAATTATTAAAAAATAGCAAAAATATATTATTATTGCTTAAACTTTTTTAGCTATAAAATATTATAGCTTCGTTTAATATTTATAGGTTGTTTTTTATAATCGGAGATCTTAGTATAAAAAAAAAACAAGTTATTTTAAAAAAACTAATAATATTTTTAAAAAAAATTTATAAATTAACTCTGCTATATAATAAACTTATTAAAATTAAAAATAAAAAATTAAAAAGTAATGCTAGCAAAAATAAATAAATTAAATTAAAATTATTAAACTAAATTATTATTTTTAATTTAGCCGAGTTATAAAATTAACTAAAAGAAAAATTAAAAATAACTTATTATTAATTTTTATAAAATATACTTAAACAAGAGTATATACCCTTAAGTTAATAATAATACGACCATAAAAAAAAGTATATAAACTATTATATAGCTATTTAAAAATACTAAACTTAATATATTTAAATATTAAATAATTTATTGTTTTAAAAAAAAAATATATTTTTAATTAATTTAATAAAATAAAAAAATATACTATATTTTTTACACCTTATTATATTATACGTCGTAAAATAATAGCGCCCGAGCAAGTATTGAATAAAAAAATTATTAATTAATAAAAAAAGTTAAAACCTAAGTTTAAACTATTAATACTTAAATAAATAATAAAATATTATATAAAGGTATAATATATATATAAAAACTATAATATATTAACTATTAAAAATATAAAAAAACCGACCGACTTTTATATATATAAAGTATAACTTAAAAAAAACACTAAGCCGTAAAATAAATCACAAAAAAAACTATAAACTAATATAAAACTATATTAGTTAAATATTTTAATTTAATAATATATTAATATAAAAATATATAAATTAACTATAATTACTAACAAAAAATTATTTAATTAAGCAGCTACGTTTATATTAGTTAGCAAAAATAAAAACTTAACTACGTTTAATTTATAGCTAAAACTTTAACTAATAATTAATTATAACAAAGTTAATAAAAACTTATTAAAGACTAATCTACTTTTATTATTAAAAATATATAAAAAACTAAATAATCTAGCTATTAGTTTTTACACTAAGTTTAACTTTAAGCACGCTTATTAATCGGTAATACTTTACTTTAAGTTTTATTATATACTCGCTTTTAAAATCTTAAGCTTTCTTTAGCTACAATTTATTTAAATACTATAAAAAATAAAAATAGCTAGCTATTTTATATTAAAAATTATATAAATTATACTAAAATTAATACTAAAACTACACCTTAAACTTTTTATAATCGCACTACTTAAGCCTACTTTTTTGCCACAAGCAGTTAAATATATAAATAACATTTTCAGCCTTTACAAGATTATTAAAAAATAATTAAAATAAATTAAACATTATTTTCTTTTAAAAATTTTATAATTTAAGCTAAAACTATTTTTTAAAAAAATAACAATTAAATATAATAAAATAAATACTTTAAAAATAATATATAAAATATATAAAAAAATTACTATAAAATTTAATCAAGCTAAAAAACTATATAAATAGCTAATATTTATAAACTAAACAAAAATACGTTAATTTATTAAAACTATTAAACTTATACGTCGATAAATAAAAAATTACTTAAAAATAGCACAACTTTTTACTAAGCTATAAAAAAATATACTATAGCAATAAAAAAACAATAAAATATTATTCTTTAAATTATTAAAGTTTAAAACAGCAAAAGCTATTAAAATATATAATTATATAATAAACTAGCTTATTAAAATATATTTAAACGCATTAAAATATAAAGCTAGATATTATATTATATAATTAATTAAAAAAATAATAAAACCTATTTTATATAATAGCTTTTTATTCATTAAAATATAAAAAAATTATAATATATATAAGCGTAAGCTATACGCAATCGTTAAATTTTACTAAAAATATAATAAATACTTTTAATTAATAACGCTTTTAATTATATATATTAATTATAAGCTATTTATTTATTTTTTAAATTCCTTAAACATTAAAAATATATACGCAAAATAAACTAATAAATTAAAAAGTTTTAATTTATAAATAGTTTATATTATTAAACTAAAAAATAATATAGCTAACATATTATTACACACTATTTTTTTAGCTAATAACTATTAAAATAATTTATTATAATATAAGTCTATAAATAAAATAAGCCTTTAAATATAAAAAAACAGCGTAAAAAATATTAGCAGTTATTTAAAAATATAATTTTAAAAAACTAAAAAACATTAATTAATAAACTATACAAAAATTTTAAAAAAAATAAAACTTTTAAAACTTAATTTACGCGATTATAAAAATAGTTTAATAAAATAAATTTTAAAAAATAAATAAATATTTTATTTACTTTAAACTTATATCTGCAAATATTTAATAATAATATATTATAAATAAATATAATATTAATTTTCTATAAATATAAACAGTTAATATAATATTTAAATATATAAAAATATTTAACAGGTTAAAAAAATATTAAAATAAAAAAAAAGCTAAGTATTAAAACACTAGTTAATTAAACAAAATATTTTTATATTTATAAAAATATACTAAAATATAATTATAAAAAAATATAGCGCAAATATTTAATATAAAAAAAAATATTAAAAGCTCTGCAATATATATATAATTTATTAAAATATTTTTAATTATTTTTAATTTTATAAAAATTAAATAAATTAATATATTAGCTTACTATAGCAGAAAATACCGCTAAATATATTCTAAGATATATATAATATACTAAATTTAATTTTATAAAGTTAAAAACATTAAATTTATTAATTATAATATATATATTTTTTTAAATTATAGTAGCTAACTTTATTAAATTATTTTTTTTATTTAATCGTAAAAATAAATATTTATATTATATAATTAATTATTTTAGCCGGTATAGTTAATATTATTTTATTATTAATTATACCGCTAAAACTACTACAGCTAAAATAAAACAATAAAAAAACTAAATAAATAATATATTTTTAGCATTATATATAAACTTTAAAAGCTTTTTTATTTTATAAAACTTTATAAATTAAATATTTATTAAAAATATTAAAATAATTAATTTTTTATTAGCGTCGTATTAAAGTATTAAATTAATAAAAATATTTAATTAAAATATATAAACTATTTTTAATAAAATTATTATATATATTACTTTTTAAATTAATAATATATATTATTATAATAATAAAAACTAAAATATAAAAATTATTAAAGCAGTTAAGTTTATAAACTTTAAATATATAAAATTAATAAAATATAACTTAACTAAACTTTTATATAAATATATGCTTAAAAATACTTTTAAATAAAAATACCTTATATTAAAATAAATTAAACTTAAAACAGCTTTTATAAATAAAATATTTTATTTTTTAAATAATATATTTTAAATTAAGCTAGCTATTAAAAAAATAAAACGATTATAATACTATTTAAAAAACATAAAATAGTTGTATAAAAATAAAAAAGCCTAGAAATAAGCTTTATATAAAAATAAAAAATTATTATAAGTTAAAAATCTTATTTTTATTTTTTAAAAAAAAAAGCAGTTAAAATTTAATGCTAAATAAAAAAAATTATTTAAAATAAAAGCTATTATTAACAAAAAAAGTTGCTAACTATTTAACCTAGATAATTTTAACATTATTAAAAAACTCGACTTTTATAAAAACTTATTAAAATTATTTATTCTTAAGAAAAACTATTTAGCTACAAAAAATAATAAAAAAACTTTACTGCTTTTAAAACAACTTATTCGAAAACTTTAACTAAATAAAAAAAAACTTATAAATAACAATAATATTATATAATAAGTAATAAAATAAATAAAATAAAATTAATTAAATAAAGCGCAAGGGCGCGCATATTGTTTACCTTGAACTAGCTAAACATAGGCGGCTAAAAGCCGTATATATTACATAAACATTATATAATCAAGATAAAGGCTATTAATGCGCGCGTTAGCGCGCAGTCATAAAAAATAATCAACTATTTTTTTTTTTCTCTTTTTTTTTTTAACGTTTATTTAAAATATAATTAATTTTGCGAAATTATTTATTTTTTTAACGCAAAAAAGTATTTTTATATATTAACTTTTATATAGCTTTTATAATTAAGTTAATAAAATTTAAAATTTTAATTAGCAAGCTTATAAAATAATTTTTAATTTTAATTTTAATAAAAAATAATTATTGTTTAGTTTTTAATATAATAATAAATATTTTTAAAATTTAAAATTAAAATAATAGTTTAAAGTTTAAAAAAAATATTTTTTTTGTTTTATAAATATTTAACGTAAATATACCTTTATTTATATTTAAAAAATAATTTTAATTATTTTAAAATTTAATTAAATATTTTGTTTAAAAAATATATACGTAAATATTTACGTAAAGCTTATAAAAAAGTTTTATTTTTTAATATAAGTTTAATAACGCTAGATTAAATTTTTAATATATTAATTATAACGCTATTTTAAAATATTTAAAAAAATTTAAATTAAAAAGCTAAAGCTTATAATAAATAAACAAGTATATAAAATATAATAATATTATTAACTATATAATAATTTTTAAATTTTATTAAATAATAATTTTTATAATTATTTAAAATTAAAAAATATTAAATATTTTTAGTTTAACTTTAAATATAATTATTAAAATATTTTATTTAGCTAATATTTATATCGTTATTAATTTAATTATTATTTAAAAAGTTTATAATTTAATTTAATAATAAAATAATATTATAATATTAAAATATAAAATAAATTTTATTTATAAAAATAATATATAGTAATACTACTTAACTTTAAAAATTAATAGCTTAATTTATAATAATTTATTTTTTATTTTTAAGTTTAGTTTGCTTAAAGCGTTTATATTTTTTTAAATTTAAAATAATTATTTTAATAATTATTTTATTTATTAAAAAATTTATTTTATTAAAATTATAAATATTTTTATTTAATATATTAAATTTTTTAATTATAATTTTTATAAGCTTAAATTATTTATAATAATTTATAAAAATTTTATTGAAAATTTATTAATAATTAATTTAGCAGCTAAAACGCGTTTAAAAATTAAATTATTATTATATAAAAATTAAAGCTTAATTAACACTAACTTTTAATATATTATATTCGCGTTAAAAAATATTAATTATTTTTTAATATAATAAAACTAAAGTAAAAATACTCGTATATTTAGCTTAAAAATATATTTAATAATAATATTTTTTTTAAATATTATTAATTTTTGTTTTATTATATTTATAATATAATAAAGCGTATTACCGTTAATTTTTTATTTAAAAATATAAATATAAACATTATAAATATAAATAAATTTACGAAAAAAAAGTTTAAAGTCGCGTTTTTTAACTTAAATTACTAGCTATAAATTAATTTTTTTAAATTTTTTAACTATTATATTGTAATAAAATAATATATAAATAAAATTAAAAATTAAAAAATTAATAAAAAGTGCGACATTAACTCGTGTATAATATTAACCCGTATATAACGTTATTAATAAATATTTAAATATTTTAATTATTATTAAACTATTTATATAATAAAAAACTATTTATATATTAAAGTGTTAAATTACTTTAAGTAATTTAAATAATTAAATGATTAACTTTTTTTTGTTTTACTTAACTTTATTTTTTAAGTGAAGAAATTACTTAAAAAAGCTTAGTTGAGTGAAGAAATTATTTAGTTAGCTAAGTAAAAATAAAAGTAAGAGTGAAGAAATTATTTTTTACTTAAAGTAAAATAAGTAAATTCTTTAACTAAAAATAGAAAAAAGGCTAGTAAAAATTAATAAAAATACCTTTTATATACTAAGGAAAAAACGCTATTTAATGGTATTTTTTCTAGTTTTTTTGGCCTAGTAGTTATTTTTTTAAATTTTATTTAAACTATAGGTTTTTTTTAGTAATAAAAAAACAAGCTTTTTTAAAATAAAGTTTAAAAAAAACTACTAAGCTAGAAAAACTAGAAAAAATACCATTAAATAGCGTTTTTTTCTTAGTATATAAAAAGTATTTTTATTAATTTTTACTAGCTTTTTTTTATTTTTAGTTAAAGAATTTATTTATTTTACTTTAAGTAAAAAATTATTTTTTTATTTTTTTTTACTTAGCCCTACTAAATTAAGTGAAGAAATTACTTAAAAAAGCCTAGCAGAGTAAAGAAATTACTTAAAAAAGCTAGGCTAAGTGATTAATTTACTCACTAAGTAAATTACTCACTAAGTAAAGAAATTCTTCACTTAAAATTTCGACACCTTGTTATATATTAAATAACGTAAGTTTAAAAATTAAAAAAGTTTATTAAATAATATACTTAAAAAATATAAAAGCTATTAAAGAAATAAATAATTAAAACTGCTTTTATTTATAAAAGCTTTTATATATTTATTAATTAATAATAAAAAAATACTTGTTTTTAAAAAAAACTTATTTTAATATAATAAAAAAAAATATATATAAATATAATATAACGCTAGCTAAAATAAAAAATTATAATAATAAAAATAAAACTTATTTATATATTAAAATTTTTTTTATATAAAAGTTTTAAAAACTAAAAATATTTATTAAAAAAGTTTAATTATAATTAATATAATTATATTATAATATTATATTAAATAAAATAAAATAAAAATTAATTTATAATTTTATTAGCTTAATATATAATTAATTGGTTAAAAAATTTATTAAAAATTTTTTTAATATATAATTTATTATATTAAAAATATTAATAAAAATATAACTTTAAAATATAACTTAAAGAATTTTATAATTATATTATAAACATTATTTAATTTAATAATAAACGGTATTTAATTATTAAATAAAAAATATAAAGCTAAAACTAAAATTTTTATAGCTAATTTAGCTAATAATAAAAATAAAAATAAAATATATAATGTGGTTTATATACGAGCCGATTATTTATGCGAGCTGATCACTTTTTATTAAAACGTGTTTTTTTTATTTTGTCGCGTAATAACTTTTTAATAAAATAATGTTTTTAAAAACTAATAAAGCTAATATTTAATTAGCTTTTTAAGCTATTTAGTCGTTTTAAAAACTTAGTATTTAACGCGCTTTTAAAATTTATTAAGTTTTTTTTATAATATTATATAGCAGAATAAACAGATATACTGCTAGATCTAAAACCTGCGCTAATATATATAGTTTTAATTTAATTAAAAAAAAAGTGTTTTTTAAATATATTTTTAATTTAAATAACCGAAAATATTTGCCGGTTTATATTAATATTAAAAATATAGCTAATCTTTTTTGCGATTTATATAGCGCAAGCTTAATTAGTAAATATTAAGCTTATAATTTTATTAATTGCTATTTAAAGCTTAAAATATAGTATACGCGCTTTTATAATTATTAAAAGGCTTTATACGAAAATTTAAAAATAATTAGCGCGTGGTTTAAGTGTTATTTGCGTATAAAATTATAATATAATATTAATAATATTAACGTTTAAAACTTTAATAAAATTAATTTTATAATAAGCTAAATTTACTTATATATAGTTATTATACGCGCTAATTAATATAAAAAGCGTAAATTAGTATAGTTTAATAATAAAAAATAATTAACAATAATTTATTTTATTAATTTACGCGGTTTATATATTTTACTGTTTATTATTTTTTAAAAGGTTTATTATTTTAAGTATTAATATTAAAATATTAGCTTTTTAAACAATTAAATATTTAATATTAGTTAAAATAAATAAATAATTAATAATATAAGCTTAAAATAAATAAAATATTTTAATAAATATATTAAGCTGTTATATATTAGCATATATTATTTATTAATATTAAACTAGCATAAAAGTTATATATCGGCTAAATTTAAAAACTATTATAAGTTTAAAAATATTATAATAATTTTTTTATTTTTACACTTATTATATTTAATTTAACTATTTAACGTTAGGCTTTATAGTTTATTAAAACAAGCGTATAGTTACTAAATATTAAAATTTATTAGGTTATATGTTAATTATATTATTAAGCCTAAGTTTTTTATAGCGTTTAAAAAAGCTTATTTTATAACTTTTATAAAATTAAATATTTTAAAAGATTTTTAAAAGTTAAAATTAGTACTTTATAATTTATAAGCTGTAATATTAAAGCTAGATATATAATTAAAATTGCTAACGTTAATTTTAAATATTTTTAATTTTTTTAAATTTTAAATTTTTAAAACGCTAATAACCGCGTAAAAAATATTTGCTTAATTAATTTTTATTAAAAGTTAAATTTTTAAGCATTAAAAAAGCTTTTTAGCATTTATTTTTAAAGCTATTAACTAGCTAGCAAAAATAAATTAAGTGTTAGTATATTAGTATATTTTTTTAAATAAAAAGGTATAAATATTTTAAAAAGTAAATAAAATATTAAGCAAGCGCTAAAAAAAAAAAAAAAAACGCCTATAAAATAAAAAAAGTTTTATTATATAAAATATATATAATTTAATTGCTTAAAAAAATACGCAAAATTAAGTATAGTCGTAAACGTTAAAAAGTTATAATAGTAGTAAACTAAATATATTGCGCCTGCAATAATATAAACAATATAGCAATACCGGTTATAATTTAAAAACTTATAAAAAAAATATAAAAATAAATAATAAAATAAAATCCGATTAATTTTTAATTATATTAATTATATTTGTAAAGTTATTAATAATTAAATATAAAAGTTTAGTAAAAAATAATTAGCTTGTATAAATAATCGGCTTGTATATAAACTATGTTATTATAAAGCTTTATAAGATTTATAACTTAAAGCAGCTATTTAAACTTTTAAAAAAAATATAAAATATAAAAAAAAAACTTATTAATTATTAATAATTATTATAAAATATTTATAATTTAATTTTTTTATTATATTTTTTTTAATTTAATTTAAATTTTATTTATAATTTTTAATATTTATTTATAAAAATTAATAATAAAGCTAAAAAAACCACAAGAAAATATATTAAAATAAAAAGCGTAGTTATAAATAATATTTTATTAATTATATTTTTTAATATTTTTAAAATAATTTTTATTATTAAATTTATAATAAACAAAAAAAAAAACTTAAGCTAAATAAACTAAAAAAATTATATTAATTTATTTTATTTTATTTTATTTAAAAATTTAAATATATTTATATATATTTTAGCTAATATTAATATTAAAAGTATTAAATTTTTAAATTTTAATAAACGCTCGATAAAAATTAAAAAGTTTATTATTTTTAATATTATAATTAAAAATATTACTTAATTAATATAAACTATAATTTAACCGCTAAAAAATAATAAAGTATATTATTATTGCTTAAACTTTTTTAATTATAAAGTATTATAACGTTATTTAATATTTATAGGTTATTTTTCACGATTAAAAATTTTAATAAAAAAAAAACAAGCTATTTTAAAAAAACTAATAATATTTTTAAAGAAAATTTATAAATTAACTTTATTATATAATAAGCTTATTAAAGCTAAAAATAAAAAAAAAATCGAAAAATAATATTAATAAAAACAAATAAATTAAATTAAATTTATTAAATTAAATTATTAACTTTAATTTAATTAAGTTATAAAATTAACTAAAAAAAAATTAAAAATAATTTATTAATTTTTATAAAATATATTTAAATAAAAATATATATTTTTAAGCTAATAATATTATAATTATAAAAAAATATATAAATTATTATATTATTATTTAAAAACATTAAATTTAATATATTTAAACGTTAAATAATTTATTGTTTATTTTAAAAAAAAAACAAATATTTAACCGGCTTAATATAAAAAAAACATATTAAGTTTTTTATTTTTTATTATATTACGCGTTATAAAATAATAACGTTAAAATAAATATTAAACAAAAATTTATTAAATAATAAAAAAATTAAAACTTAAATTTAAGTTATTAATATTTAAGTAAATAATAAAACATTATATAAAAATATAATATATATATATAAATTATAATATATTAATTATAAAAAATTTAAAAAAATTAACCGATTTTTATATATAAAATATAACTTTAAAAAAACACCAAGCTATAAAATAAATTATAAAAAAAACTATAAATTAATATAAAATTATATTAATTAAATATTTTAATTTAATAATATATTAAAATAAAAATATATAAGTTAATTATAATTATTAATAAAAAATTATTTAATTAAGCTATTATATTTATATTAATTAATAAAAATCAAGGTTTTTAAATTTTAAGTAATTAATTTAATCACTTAGTGATTAATTTAATCATTAATTAAATTATTCACTTAAAATAGCTTTTTTAACTAAATTAATCACTTAAATAATTTTTTTAATTAATTTAATCACTTATAAAAGTGGGCTTAAGTGATTAAAAATAACTAATTTAGTCTTTAATTAAACTAAAATAACTAAACTTTTTTAAAAAAAAAATTAAATTTAATATATATTAAATTTAAATTATTTTTATAAATATATTAATATATAAAACATAATATATATAAATATTATTTAACATGTTTTATTATTATATGGTTATTATTATTATATAATTATAATCTTAAAATATAAATCGGTCGCATTTTAAAAAAATAACTATAATATAATTAAATTAATTTAAATTAATTAAAAATTTTTTTATTAAACGTTTTTACTTTTATTATATAAGTTCGCGCGTTATAATTAATATTACCGCATATATTATAATAGCGCGCGCGCTTAAATACTTTTATTTAATAATTACTACTTTTATTATTTTTTTAACCTGCTAAACAATTTTTTTTTTTAAAACTTAAAAATTTATTTTATCGTAAAAAGTAAATATTTTTTTAATTTATAAACGTTTATTTTTTATTTTTTAGCGTTTATTAAATATATAGTTAGCTTTTTTAAGTTTAATTATTTAATTAAATATTAACGTTTATAAATATATTACTTAATATATAGCTTTTAATAATAAAGTTATAATATTAATTATTTTGCTTAAAAAATTATTTTAATATTCGAAGATTTATTTTTTAAAAAAAACAAACTATAAAATAGCTTTTTAAATATTAATAAAAGTTTTTAAAGCTTAAATAATTAAAAATAACTTAAAAAACAGCAATAGTATAAAAATAATTAAAGTAATATTAAACTATAAAATTATAATTTTTAAATTAAAAAAAATAAAGCTAGTTATTTTAAACCCGGCTATAATATTTTTAAACGTTATTAATTTTATATATACTTTATAAAACGCTAAAAAAAAGTTTTTTTTAAAAATATAAATTATATTTATATATATAAAATTATCGATTTAAATATTATATACTTTTTTTAATAAATTAAAATATATTATATTTAAAAATTAAAGCTTATAAAAAAAATATGCAAATATTAATTCGGTATAAATATTATTTATTTTATAATAATTTTTAAAATTTTTTAAATAATAGCTTTTATAATTATTAAAAATAAAAAAACGTTTTATTTTAATTATACGCGGCTTAATATATTTATTAAAATATTTAATTTATTTTAAACTAAAGTTATTATTAATTTAGCTATTATATAAAACCGTAATTTATTAATTAAGTAATAAAAAGCTATTATAATATTAAAATATAAAGTAGGTTTTTTTTTTAATATAATAAAAAGTAATACCGCTTAATCGTAAAAATTAATCGAATAAACAGCCGTAAATTAATTTTAATTATTTTGCTAAGCTTACTTAAGCTTATTTTATTTTTTAATATTTATTATAACTATATTAATTATAATTATATTTATTATAAATTTTATTTTATTAAAATTATAGATATTTTTTTTTGCAATATTTTTACGCGTAATAATTACTTTTACACGCTTAAAATATATATTATATATATTAAAATCTTCGCAAAAAGCTCGACTATAATTAATTTAATAATTTAAACATGTTTTAATAGTTAAATTTTAATTTATAAAGCGTATTATTTAACATTTTCCGATAAAAAAAACTCCGCGTTTATTTAATAGTCGGTTAGCTATATTTTTAATATAACATATTTAAAGCAAAAATAATCGCGCATTTAAATCAAAAATAAATAAAACAATCGCTTGCTTTTTAAATTAAATAAGTTTTATATTTATATTTTTTATTTCGCGCTTAAGCATAGTGCTGTTAATTTTACAACAAAAAAAAATATTTAAAACGTGGTATATTTTTGCAAGTGTTATAATATAAAGTTTAAAATCTCGTTTAAAAGCGCAAACAATAGTTTATATTCTAGTTTTTTATAACGCGTTATTTATTATTATAAGCAAAAAAACTAAAATTAAAATAATAAAAAGTTAAAATTTCTAAGATTATAATTATATAATAATAATAACCACATAATAATAGTTTATATTATTTAATAAAATTAAAATAAATATATTTTAAGTTTATATATTAATATATAATATAAATAATAATAGTTTATATAATGTTTTTAATATAAATTAATTAAAATAAATTAATTTAAATAATTTAACATATATTAAATTAATAAATATTTTAATTTAAATAATATATAATTATTTATATATAATTCTTTAATTATAAAATTTTTTAAATAAATAATTAGCTTAATATTAACTTTAAATAAATTATTACTTATTATAAAATATTATTTTTATATATATTTT
>MU389867.1:0-34351 GCA_022578765.1 Xylaria sp. FL0933
AAAAAAAAAATTATAATTATAAATAATATAATTATTAAACTAAATATAAATAGCTTAAATAATTAGTTTTAAAAAATATTTAAAAAAATAAAATAGTTTATAAAACCTTAAAAAATAAAACCCAAGAACAAAAAAAAATAAAAAAAATTATTTTAAACAAACTAAAAATAATAAATAAATATAAGCTATAGCTAAAACTGTTTAAAATATAATAAAATAATAAAGCTTTATTAATAAAAGCCGGAACTAATATAATATACACACTATAACTAGCTATTTAATTAATTATTAAAAGCTATTACTACAATAAAATAATAATAAAAAAAAATAATAATCTTTTAATATTTAAACACTTAAAATATAATACAATATTATAAATATATTATATAGTTTATAAATATTATTTATATTTATAAAACAAACTAAAAAATGCTTGGTTTTTTAAATAAATCGCCCAAACTACAATAAATAATCCTTATAAAATATAATTTAAAAATATAATATAAATTAATTATTAAAACAATAAAAGATTTATAATCTTTAACGCGAATAATAATTATATATAAAAAATAACAGCAAAAAAATATATAAATAATAATTATAAATATTATTAAATATTAAAAATATAATTATTTTAATATTTAACGTATAAAATATAAAATAAAAAATTATAATATATAATATAATTTAAATTATTAAAATAATATTTACTTTAAAACAACAGCATTATAAAATATAAGCTAATAATTTAAAATATAAAAAAAGCATTAAATTAAATGTTTATAAAAATAATATACGCAATAAAAAAATTAAAAAACAAAAAAAGTTTTCGTTAAAAAAGCAGCAAATAATTAATAATTTTAAAATTTTATTTAAAATATAATATAACTTAAACAAAAACTAATTTAAAATTAAATTTAAATATTAAAAAAAAAAATATAAAACTTTAATTGACTTAAAAGTATAAGTAAATTATATATTATTATAAATAATAAAACAAAATTTTATTTTATAAAAATATAAAAAAAAATCTTAAAAAATTAAAAGATTTAATAAAAACATTTTTAACTATAATAATAAATATATATTTAAGAAAATAATACTATTTAATATATTAATATAAAAATATAAAAAATAAATTATATTAAATATTGCTAATATTTTTAAATATAATATTATTTTAAAAATATTATAGTTAATATCTAGCGATTTTATAATTTAATAAAAAATAAAAACAATTAAATAAAAGTTAAAACAATAAATTAAAAAAATAAATAAAATTGTTAAAAAAATTATTAAAAATATATTAAAAAAGTATTATTAATATTATAAATTATTTTAAAAAAAAAAAAAAAAAAAACTTTTAGAGTATAATTTATAAAATTATTATATTTTAATTAAAAAAAAATGTCAACTAAAATTTTATTAAATATATTATATAAGTTTAAACAAAATAAATACTTTATAAAAATATATTTAAAAAAACTTAGTAAAAAGTTTTATTAAAAAATCTTTTTCATTTTATAGTTATTTAATAATATTAGTATTAAAAATAAAAAATAAAAAACAATTAATTAATAAAAAAAACAAATTAATGTTTTAAATAATAATAAACTATTAATTATTAAATAAAATTATAATATTAAATAAATATTTGCTTACTTTATTTGCGATAATAAAAGAAAATATTAATTAAGTATAATAGTTTATAGCATTTAATATATTAAATAAATATTATATTATCTATATAATAAAAAAAAAAAAATAAAAAACTATAATATAAATAATATATAAACTATATAAATATATAATTATATTATAAAAACTATAAAATATATTAGCTAGCTTTTAATATATAATAATAATAATATTATAAAAGTTTTTAAATAAATTTATATTTATTTATTTAAATAATATTTTAATTTATTTTAATATACTTGAAAAATATAAAAAATATATAATTTTAGTACTAAAGATATTATAGCAAGCAAAATTACAACTAAATCTAAAGAAATATATATAGCATACTTAAAAAATCAACTTTTTAAAATTTACTATTATATTAAAATAAATATAAATTTAGCAATTAAAAATTAAAATAATATAAAACTAAAAAATATTAAATCTAGCAATAATTATAAATATTAAATAAATTTTAAAATTTTTAAACTATATTTATATATTTATTTATAACTTTAAAAACATAGCAAAATATTTTATAAAGTATATAATAAAAGAATATAAAAAAAAAATATTTTTTATATTAAATAAAGCATAAAAAGCATTTAAAAATTTAAAGTGTAAAGTAATTTTAAACCTGGTAGTTAAGTTGCTTAATTTATTAAAAAAAAAAAAATTAAAAATAAACGTTTTAAATAAAGTAATTATAAAAATATTTAAATAACTTAAGGATAATAATAAATAATACTTAGTGGCTTATTATTTAAAAGTATTATAAAATATATAATTTTAATATTTTATTTACGATAAAAAATTATTTGTAATTATTATAACATTTAAAAAATAAAAACTATTTTTTATAGAAATAATAAAATTAATTAAAATTTATTTAAATTATAAAAATTTAATAAAGTTTATAACTACGTAAAAAATAATAAAGCGATATAAAAATTAAATGGTTTTTTTTTTTAAGTTTAATTTTAAAATATGTTATATTAAAAAAAAAAAAAATATTTAAGCGGACATATTTAGTCGACAAGATTAAAAAAAATTTAAAGTTTTAAAATAAAATATTTAAATATTATATTTTTAAAAAAATAAAAGTTTAAAAATAAAAGCTATTTTTAAAAATTTTATAAATGTATAATTATAATAAGCTTATAATTTAAAAAAACTTATAAAGCTACGCAAGCAAAAAAAAACTAATAAAAATAAGTTAATATATAAAAAAAAAATTTATTTATTAAAAATATTATAAGATAAATTTATTAAAAAGTTTTATAAATATTTTTTATATAAATATTAAGAAATAATTAAAACAGCTTAATAATTATAAAAAAAATATAATTTTTTAAAACTATAAAAAAAAATTAAGTCGATTATAAAAAAATATAATATTTATAATAAAGTTAAAGCTTTATAATATAAACTTTATAAATTATTATAATTAATATAAATATTTAAACAAGTATAATATATTATTGCTTAAGATTTTATTATTAAACTATTATTATTAATTAATTTAACTATAAAAATATAATATAATATAATATAAATTATTATAAATAAACTTATAAAATATAAATATTTTTTATTATTTAAAAAAAATATAATAATAAAATAATTTATATATATTTTTATTTGCTAATATTTAAACAAGCATAAAATATTAAAAAAAATTATTTTTAATTAAAATAAATTTTTTATATTTAAGTTTAAAATAAGCTTTTTTAAATAATTAAAAGTTAAACTTAAATTTTTAATAGCTTATTATTTATAAATAAACGGTTAAACTAAATAATTTAACTAAATTTTTAAATAATATATTTAAAGTTATATTAATTATTAATAAAATAATTAAATAAAATTATTACTAATAATATAAATTGTTTATAATACAGCAATAAATAAAAATATAAATATATTATTATATAAAGTAGTTTATAAATAATTAGCTATTATTAAATAATAAAAATAAATAATAATAAAAACGCTTATTATTTTTATAATAGTATTATAAGTATAAATTATTATTATAAAAATTAAAACATTTTAAGTAAACTTATAGTTATAATTTTAATTTTTTTAACAGTAAATATTATAATATTATAATAAAAAAAAAATTAAAAAACTAATTTTTATAAAAAAAAATAAAATTTATTTACTACGTTAAAAATAAAATGTAAATATAAGAATTTTTTAAATTAAAATAAAAAAACTAAGCAATAAATTAAATTTTAAAAAACTTAATTTTTTTAAAATTAAAAAAATTATTTTATTAATTAATTATAAATTATTATTATTAAAAAATATATAAATTTATTTTATTTTTTATATTTTATTATTTAAATTAACGTTAAAAAATATATTTATTAAAATATAATTTAAGATAAAAACCGACTAAAATATTTATAAAATTAAAAAAATATTAAATTTTTGTTAAAATAATAATAATATTAAATATTTTGTTAAATAAAAAAAATATTTACACGCTAATAATACTTAAAAACTTAAAAAATATTTAAAAACTGCTGCGATTATTATAAATTAGTTTTACTGCTAATATTTTAATTAGCTTAAACTAAAAATGTAAAGTCGACTTTTTAATTAATATTTAATATTATTTAATTTACTGCAGAAATAATTTTAAAACGTTTACTTATTTTTTATAACTAAACTTCTTTATATATATTATGTTTATTTTTTTTTTTTTTTATCTGCTTTAGTTTATTTAACTTGTTTATATTATTAATACTATAAGTAATTACTTGTAGTATTTTATTATATTATAATTTCTTTTATATTTAAAAACAATAAGTTTTTACTTTTATTTTTTTTTTTTTTTTATTATTAAATTAAATTTTTTTTTTAGCTTAAAATAATAATAAGCTATTTTTTGCAGTTATTTTAAAAAAAAACCTTATATATTATAGTTTAATTATTTAAATTAAATATAAAACATATATTTTTAAAAATTAATAAAAAAGATTTCGTAAAAAAAATTATAATGTTTATAGTATAAACACTTAAAAGTTATAATAATAAATTTATAAAAAAAAATATTATAAAAAAAATAAGCGCATTTAATAGTTTTACGCTAAAAAATAAATTTAAAAAAGCGTTTTTTTATTTAATATAATATTATTATAAAAGTATATAAAAAAAAAGAAAAAAAAAGACTTATTTTATTATTAAAACAATAATAAAAAAAGAAAAAAAATAATATTATAAAAAAAAATAGCCCGAAAAAAAGCCAAGTACACGCTGCGTTTTCTATATTTATTTATTTTATTATTGCTAGTTGCACGCTTTGTTTATTATATATAAAAGCTTAGTATAACTTTATCGCTCCGGTTAATATTAATTTTATTAATTTTACTTAAATTAATATTATTAATATTAATTTTATTGGTTTTAAGATTAATATTATTAACAGCAATTTTATTAATCTTAAGCTATTACGTTAAAAACAGCTTATTTTTTATATTTATATAATAATTATAATTTTTTATATTTAGTTATTTTTTTAGTTTTACTTTTTAGCTATTAATTTTATATTATATTTTACTTTAACTTTTAATATAACGACTATTATATTTAACGCGCAATTAATATAATAATAAAAATATTTAAAAATCTCTTTTATAAACTAATAGCCATTAGTTTTATTATTATTTATAAATTAAAAACCCTTGCGTATATTATATATACTTTATAAATATATATAAAGTCTATAATAATTAATTAAATATATAAAAAACTTATTAATAAACGTTTAATAAACTTATTAATAAACGCTTAATAATTATATAGTAAGTTTATTTTTAAGCGTTTAATAAGCTTTTAACAAGCGTTAAATAAAGTTATTAAAATATTTAACAGCTATAATTAAATGTTTTTTTATTATTTAATTAACCGTTAAAATATTTAGCAGCTTTTAATTTTATTAATAATAAATAACTAGCTTTTTTTTTTTTATAGATTTTATTTTTCGACCAGCTATAATTAAGGGTTTTTATAAATATTAAGCTATCGAGCAGCTTATAATACGTTAAGCGTTTTTTATTACGTAAAGCTTTTATAATATTTAGTAGCTATAATAAATTATTTAATAATATATATATAATCTCGCTAGTTTTTATAAAGCGCTTATAGCAGCACTAGCTTTTTAATTTAGTTAATAACTAGCTAGTTTATTTTTTTTTAAGCTTTTTTAAACGCGCGTTTAACGCTTTCGTTATTACGCAACTTTTAATAAGCTTGCTGTTTAGTAGTTATATTTAATATTTAATTTTTTAAGCGGAGCTCCGAAAACATATACTAGCAAATTATTACTAAGTGCTAGCTATTAAAGCAAATAAAATAATCTAAGATATTAAGGTTTTTTTGTTCGGCTTGCGTACGTGTATTTATTTTGCGGCGCTTAATAGCTTTGCGTGGCAGGCTTGCTAGCTTATTATTATTAAAGTAACTGCTTTAACTACTTTATTTACCTTGTTTGCTTTATTTAAATAAGTAAGCATATTAGCTATAAGTGACAAGCTTAACTTTTTTTTTTTTTTCGCTAGCAGTTTTATTATCGCTTTTTTTACTAGCGGTTTTGCTTTTATTATTAAAATTATTAAGCTTATTAACGTTTTTTTGTTTTTATTTGCTAAAGGGTTTAAAAATATTAAAAAAAATTTCGGCTATAACTTTACTGTTTATTTAATATAAGCGTGTTATATTTAGCACAAAGGCTTTTTAGCGTAAAGTAATAGCTATATCTTAATATTTTAAAGTATTTTTTATAATTTTTTTATTATAGCTAGCTTTAAAAATAATAAATTAATTAAAGTGAGTATACTATAAAGCTTTTTTTAAGTTATTAATAAACTCGATCGAGTTAATAACTTTTTAGCTAGCTTTAATAACCTTATTAAGCTATTTATTATTTTATTTAACAAGCTTTTTTATTTAATTTTTTGCTAAAATATTAATAAATTTTTTATATTTTACTATATTATTACGGACCTTATATATACCCATAAAATATATATAATATACGCAGGGGTTTTTAATTTGCAGATAATAATAAAACTAATGGCTGTTAGTCCATAAAAAAGGTTTTCGAGTACTCCTACCACTATACTAAGTGCGCGTTAAATATAGCAGTCGCTTTTAAGTGTTTAAAATATAAAATAAAATAAAAGTTAAAAATTAATAGCTAAAAAGTGAAACTAAAAAAGTAACTAAATATAGAAAATTATAGTTATTATATAAACATAAGAAATAAACTGTTCCTGGCGTAACGGCCTAAGATTAATAAAGTTGCTGTTAACAGCATTAATTTTAAAACCGACAAAATTAATATCGACAATATTAATCCAGGTTAAATTAATAAAATTAATATCGACTAAAGCGATAAAGTTATACTAAGCCTTTATATACAACAAATAAAGCGTGCAACTAATAATAATAAAATAAATAAATATAAAAAGCGTAGCGCGTACTTAGCTTTTTTTTAAGCCACTTCTTTTTATAATACTATTCTTTTCCTCTTTTTATTATTATCTTAACAATAAAATAAGTTTTTTTTTTTTTTTTTTTTATATATATTTTTATAATAATATCGTATTAAATAAAAAAGCGTTTTTTTAAATTTATTTCTTAGCGCAAAGCTATTAAATGCGTTTGTTTTTTTTATAATATCTCTTCTTATAAGCTTATCGTTATAACCTTTAAGTATTTATACTATAAACGTTGCAACTTTTTTTGCGAAATCTTTTTTACCGATTCTTAAAAGTGTGTATTCTGCGTTCGATTTAAATAATTAAACTACGACGTATAAAGTCTCTTTTTAAAATAACTATAAAAAATAGCTTATTATTATTTTAAGCTAAAAAAAAAATTTAATTTAGCAATAAAAAAAAAAAAAAAAGTAAAAACAAAAACTTATTGTTTTTAAATATAAAAAAAATTATAGCATAATAAAATGCTGCGAGCTATTACTTGTAGTATTAATAATATAAACAAGTTAAATAAATTAAAGCAGATAAAAAAAAAAAAAAATAAATATAATACGTATAAAATAATTTAGTCGTAAAAAGTAAATAAACGCGCTAAAATTATTTCCGCAGTAAATTAAATAATATTAAACGCTAACTAAAAAGTCGACTCCGCACTTTTAGTTTAAGCCGATTAAAATATTAGCAGTAAAATTAATTTACAGCAGTCGCGGCAGTCTTTAAATATTTCTTAGGTTCCTAAGTATTATTAGCATATAAATATTTTTTTTATTTAACGAAATACTCGATATTATTGCTATTTTAATAAAAATCCAGTACTTTTTCGACTTTATAAATATTTTAGTTAGTCTCCACTTTAAGTTATACTTTAATAAATACACTCCTCGGCGCTAGTTTAAGTAATAAAATATAAAAAACAAAATAAATTCGTATATTCTTTAATAATAAAAGTTTATAGTTAGTTAATAAAATAACTTTCTTAATTTTAAAAGGACCAAGTTTTTTAAAATTTAATTTATCGCTTAGTTTTTTTATTTTAATTTAAAAAATTCTCATGTTCGCGTTTTATTTTTAACGTAATAAATAAACTTTATTTTCTCTCGCAAAAATTAGTCCTTTAATTCTTTTTTTGTTATAATATTATAACATTTGCTATTAAAAAAATTAAAATTATAATTATAAATTTGCTTAAAATATTTTAATCTCCGTAGTAATAACTTATGCTTGTAGTATTATCGTAAAAATAATAAATATCTTTATTATTGCTTGTTTTTATTGTTTAATAATAGCTAGTTATTCATAAACTGCTTCATAAGATAATATATTTATATCTTTATTTATTAATATATTATAAACAATTTATACTATTAATAGTAATTTTACCCAATTATTTTATTAATAATTAATATAGCTTTAAATATACTGTTTAAAAGTTTAATTAAATCGTTTAATTTAACCGTTTATTTATAAATAATAAACTATTAAAAACTTAAGCTTAACTCTTAACTGCTTAAAAAAGCTTATTTTAAACTTAAATATAAAAAGTTTATCTCGATTAGAGATAATTTTTTTTAATATCCCATGCTTATTTAAATATTAGCAAATAAAAATATATATAAATTATTCTATTATTATATTTTCTTTAAATAGTAAAAAATATCTATATTTTATAAGTTTGTCCATAATAACCTATATTATATTGTATTATACTTTTATAACTAGATTAATTAATAGTAATAATCTAATAATAAAATCTTAAGCAATAATATGCTATGTTTGTTTAAATATTTATATTAGTTATAATAATCTATAAGGTTTATATTATAAAGCTTTAGCTTTATTGCAAATATTATATTTTTTTATAATTAACTTGACTTTTTTTTATAGTCTTAGAAAATTATATTTTTTTTGTAGTTGTTAAGCTGTTTTAGCTATTCCTTAATATTTATGCAAAAAATATTCATAAAACTCTTTAATAAATTTATTTTATAGTATTTTTAATAAATAAATCTTTTTTTTATATATTAACTTATTTTTATTAGTTTTCTTTTGCTTATGTAGCTTTATAAGTTCCTTTGGGTTATAAGCTTGTTGTAGTTATATATTTATAAAACCTTTAAAAATAGCTCTTATCTTTAAACTCTCATTTTTTTAAAAATATAATACTTAAATATTTTATTTTAAAACCTTGAATCCTTTTTAACCTCGTCGACTAAATATATTTGCTTAAATATTTTCTTTTCTTTTTATATAATATATCTTAAAATTAAATTTAAAAAAAAAAACCATTTAATTCTTATGTTGTTTTATTATCTCTTATATAGTTATAAACTTTGTTAAGTTCTTATAGTTTAAATAAATTTCGATTAGTTTTATAGTTTCTATAAAAAATGGTTTCTATTTTTTAAATGCTATAATAATTATAAATAATTCCTTATTATAAATAAAGTATTAAAGTTATATATTCTATAGTGCTTTTAAATAATAAGCCATTAAATGTTATTTATTGTTGTCTTTAAGTTATTTAAGTACTCCTGCAATCACTTTATCTAAAGCGTTTATTTTTAATTTTTTCTTTTTTAATAAATTAAATAATTTAACCACCAGGTTTAAGGTTACTTTATATTTCAAATTCTTAAATGCTTCTCGTGCTTTATTTAATATAAAAAATGTTTTTCCCTTATATTTTTTTGTTATATACTTTATAAAATATCTTGCTATGTCTTTAAAATTATAAATAAGCATATAAACATAATTTAAAAATCCTAAAGCTTGTTTAATATTTATAACTATTGCTAAGTTTAATATTTTTTAATTTTATACTGTTTTAATCTTTAATTATTAAATCCGTATTTATTTTAGTATAATAATAAATCCTAAAAAATTAATCTTTTATATATACTATACACATTTCTTTAGGTTTAGTCGTAACTTTACTTGTTATAATATCTTCAATACTAAAATCATATATCTCTTATATTCCTCGAGTATATTAAAATAAATCAAAATATTGTTTAAATAAATAAACATAAACTTATTTAAAAACTTTTGTAGTATTATCATTATTATATATTAAAAGCTAGCTAATATATTTTGTAGTCTTTATAGCATAACTATATATTCATACAGTTTATATATTGTTTATATTATAGTTTTTTATTCCTCTCTTTTTACTATATAAATAGCATAATACCCATTTAATATATTAAATACTATAAACCATTATACTTAACTAATATTTTCTCTCATTATCACAAGTAAAATAAATAAATACTTATTCGATATTATGATTTTATTTAATAGTTAGTAGTTTATTACTACTTAAAACACTAGTTTATTTTTTTTATTAACTAGTTGTTTTTCATCTTTTATTTTTAATACTAATATTATTAAATAACCATAAAATAAAAATAATTCCTTAATAAAACCTCTTGCTAAGTTCTTTTAAATATATCTTCATAAAGCATCTGTTTTATCTAAGCTTATATAATATACTTAATAAAGTTTTAGTTAATATCTTTCTTTAATTAAAATATAATAATCTTATAAACCATGCTTTAAAAGCTCTTTTTTTTTTTTTTCTTAAAACAATCTGTAATATTAATAATATTCCTTCGGTATATTTTCGATAATTTTTTTTGCGATTTTGTTTATTTTTTTAATTTATCGTTTTAATTCCTATTTAATTATTTTTGCTTTTTATCGGATTATAAAATTATTAAATACTAACTATAATATTCCTAAAATAATATTATATTTAAAAATATTAGCAATATTTAATACAATTTATTTTTTATATTCTTATATTAATATATTAAGTAATATTATTTCTTTAAATATACGTCTATTGTCGTAATTAAAAGTGCTTCTATTAAATCTTTTAATTTTCTAGGATTTTTTTTTATATTTCTATAAAATAAAATCTTGTTTTATTATTTATAGTAATATATAATTTGCTTGTGCTTTTAAATTAATTAAAATCTTATATTTTTTTTTTTAATATTTAAGCTCAATCTTAAATTAGTTTTTATTTAAGTTATATTATATTTTAAATAAAGTTTTTAAATTATTAATTACTCGCTGCTTTTTTAGCGAAAACCCTTCTTGTTTTTTAATTTTTCTATTGTATATATTATTCTTGTAAGTATTTAATCTAATATTTTTTTCGCATCTTAAGTTGTTAGTTTATATTTAACAATATTATCATTCTATAATAAATATTGTTTTAATAACTTAAGTCGTATTATATATTATAATCTCTTATTTTATATTCTATGCGTTAAATATTAAAACAATTATATTTTTAATATTTAATAATATTTATAATTGTTGTTTATACATTCTCTTGTTATTATTTCTTATATATAGTTATTATCTACATTAAAAATCGCAAATCCTTTATTGTTTTAATAGTTAACTCGTGCTATATTTCTAGGTTATATTTTATAAAAATCACTCATTATTGTTTAAACAATTTATTTAAAAAACCAAGTATTTTTTAGCTTATTCTATAAATATAAGTAGTATTTATAAACTACATAGTATATTTATAATACTACATTATATTTTAAATATTCAAGTATTAAAAAATCACTATCTCCTCCTATCATTATTTTGTTATAATAATAACTTTCAGCAATTAACTAAATAGCTAGTTATAATATATATATTATATTAATTCTAGCTCCCATTAATAAAGCTTTATTATTTTATTATATTTTAAACAGTCTTAGCCATAGCTTATATTTATTCATTATTTTTAGTTTTTCTAAAATAATTTTCTCTACTTTTTTTTATTCTTAGGTTTTATCTTTTAAAGTTTTATAAGCTGTTTTGCCTTTTTAAATATTTTTTAAAACTAATTGTTTAAGCTATTTATATTTAGTTTAATAATTACACTATTTATAATTGCAATTTTTTCTTTTTAAGCAAAGTTTGCTTTTAAGCTATATTTTAGGCCTAGCTATAAAAATTCCTTTATAGTTATTTAAATTTGTCGTAAACGCTAATTTATCTTTATTATTAGTCTTCTTGTTTTAAACAAACCATTTTTTTAGGTTATATTTTTAATAATTTTAATTGTTCTTTAAGCACGTATATCTTTATTTTAAACGTTGTTTTTGTGCTATTTTTTCTGTGTTATAGCAGATTAAATAACTTATTATATTAAATATAAAATTTTATGTTCGATTTAAAACAGCAACCTTGTATTTTTAATCTAAAAAAGTTTTACTTTAAGCGTTACTTTTTTGTTTTTTATTTTTTTGGACTTTTATTACCTGTACTTTTTTTTTCGGCTGAAAAATCTTTTTTTTTTAATAATCTCGTTTAGTATCTTTTTTTTTAAAGCAGCATACTGTTTAAAAATATTTTTTTTAACCGTAGTTAAAATATTTAACTTAAGATATATTTTTAAATAATTGTTTTTTAACCTTATTAACTTGCTTAATTTTTTATTTTTTGTTTTTTTAAAAATTTTTTTTTTTAATTTTAATAATTTTTTTTTTTTTAAAGTACTTATTGAATAATTGTTAATCGATTATAATAGCTATATTGATATATTTATCGATTATTAATAGCTTATTTATCTTATATAGTTTATTTTTAACTTGCGCTTTTAATTTTTTATAAAATAAATAAAACAACGCAGCTTTTAATAATTTTAAAATTATTATTAATTATTTAAACTTTATAGCATAATCTGCTGTAGCTTTAGTTTATTTTAAGCGGTAAAGCTGTTTTTTTATATGTTTTACTTTTTTAGTATTTTCGAATAATATTTTTATATGTTTTTTAAATTTATTATAGCTAGTAAAAATCTTTTAAGTTTTTTTTTTAGCTTTATTTAGCATTAAAGCTTCTAAAAAATTTTTTAAAATTAGTTAAAACTATTTAAATATTTTTTTTGTTAAAAATTATAAAATAACTATAACTTTTTAATAATTAAAAATAATACTGCTTAAATACTATTTTAAGTATAATCTAACTTAAATTAAAAATATATTAACGTTTATAAATTTATTATATAATTTTAGTGCTATAAACTTAAAGCTTTTAATATCTAATAAATATAATATAGTAGTAACTTTTATTAGCAATAATAAAAATAAATTATTTTTTTTTAGTTGTTTATATAAAATTATTATCTTAAAAACTAGTATGCTTGTTTTTAATATAAACTAAGTTTTTGTTATCGTAGCCTTTAGTAATTAAAATATTATAAGTGTAAATATTAATTAATTAACTTGTTTAAATATAGTTGCTATTAGTTTAAGTGTAGTAATAGTTAATATTATTATAACAAGTACTAGTATTGCTATTTTTGCAGCTATTAATGCTATAATAATAAGTGCTGCTATTATTACTCTTATAGTTATTAATATTTTCTGCGAAGCTGTTTTTAAAGCAAGTATTGCTAGCTTAAATAAAAGTGCTAGCGTTAGCGTTAATTCTTTTTTTTTTAATTTACTGCTTAAGTTCTTTTTGCTTATTTATATTATTATAATATTTTTTGCTAGTATTAATAGTTAGCTAGCTATAACTAAAGTTTATTATTTAAGTATGCTAACACTTATTGTTTACTAAAATATTTATAAAATCTATAAACTTATGTTTTAATTTTATATTTTTAATAATATAATTTGTTTAATTAGCTTAACTTATAAATCTAGGTTATACTTTTTAAAATAATCATTTATAAATAAATTTATATTTTGTTATTTTATTAAATATTCTCGTGGTATTTTTATTAATAAATTTATTTTATAGATTTTTTATTATATAGTTTTTATATATTAATATTTATACTATATTAAGTTTTATTAATTAAAAAGCTATTAAAATATTATAAACTTTATATATACTTATAAAATATATATAATATATACAAAAGTTTTTAATTTATAAATAATAATAAAACTAATAGCTGTTAGTTTATAAAAAAGGTTTTTAAGTATTTTTATTACTATATTAAGTATGCGTTAAATATAGCAGTCGCTTTTAAGTGTTTAAAATATAAAATAAAATAAAAGTTAAAAATTAATAATTAAAAAGTAAAACTAAAAAAATAACTAAATATAAAAAATTATAATTATTATATAAATATAAAAAATAAACTATTTTTAGCGCAACAGCTTAAAATTAATAAAATCGCTGTCGACAGTATTAATCTTAAAACCGACAAAATCGATGTCGACAATATTAATCCAGGTTAAATTAATAAAATTAATATTAACCGAAGCAACAAAGTTATGCCAAACCCCTATATACAACAAACAAAGCATGCAACTAGTAATAATAAAATAAACGAATATAAAAAGCGCAGCGCGCACTTGGCCTCTTTCTGGGCCACTCCTCTTTATAACATATATATTTAAACCAAAAATTTTTTTTAAATATTACTTTAAGTTTTTTTAAATTATTATACTATTAATTAAAAGTTTATTTAGCCTTTATATACGTTAACTAATAATTAAAATATATTATTTTTTATATTTATTCGGCGAGTTTAATAACTTTGTTTTAATAATTATTATAATGTTTAAACGTTAAATTATAAAGCTATTAAGCTATTAATAATTAGTTTTTTTTAGCTTATATAAAGTTTACGAAAATAATTATTATAAAGTCGGCTAAAAAGCTTAGTAAATAGTTTGCGATCATTAGCGCGCTTAACTTTATAAGTTATAAAGCTTGATTTTTAATAATTATATAGCTTTAAAAGCCGCGGCTATAAACCGCTATAATAAAGTTTTTTTTTTATAGCAAGAAATTATTAAACAAGTTAAATTAAGTTATAATAAGCTTTTTAAATAAATATAAAAAGTTTAAAACATTATTTAAAGCGAAAACAAGCTGTTTATTAAAGCGTTAAAAGCTTGTTTAATAAAATATAAAAAAATAAAACTTTTAATTATTAAATTTCGCGTTTTTTAGCCCGAAACGCTTTTGCTACTACTTATAAAAAGCTTTATATTAATATTATTGTTTTACTTATTTTTGCTATAACGCGTACATTTTCTCTTATATAATTTTAGTGTATAACTTATAAATTTATTATTTTAGTTTTTTTTGGCTAGCTATTCGCGCTATTTGCGCTCTTCTTACATACACCCCAAAGGCTCCTTATACCCCTAAATCACCAAATCCAACAAATGTATACAGTGGGGGGACAAAAGTTTCGAGCGATATATATAACTTACACTAAAACACACTTATTTCGAAATAACTTTTCTTGCTACTTTTATATAACAATAAATTAAGAAAAGATATTTTTAGATTAAAGCGATTAAAGGCTATACTTTATATTCTTTGAATTTTTAAGACAGCGCAGCGTTATTTTTTAATAATTTTTTAAAGTGCGCTAAAAACTATTTTTATTTTTAACTTTAAATAACTTAGCAACTATAAAAAATTAATAATAATAACTTATATTATTTAACAGATAAAAAAACCTTTTTTTAACTTTTGTAATTATTTTGATTTAAAGGCTATTGTTAGAAAGTTATTGCAGTTTGAAAACAGAGGGCTTTTTAGAAAATCGCTCGAAACTTTTGTCCAGGCACTGTACCTACATAGTAGGTAGCATACATTTTTAAGTATTATCATCCTCTCAGTAGGTACTTACAAGGTTCCAGTCCGCGTAGTTTAGACTGAGTTGAAGGTAATAAGTTCGGATGCCTTACTACGAGGATTCGGCCTGCTCGCCTGACTATTGCAGAAACTTGGTATGAAACACACCTGGACAAGACCGAGTGTCTAAACACTGACATGCATCATACCTAGATACAGTAGCGTACCACGAAGAAGCGAGCAAACAACGTTGACGCTGCTCTAGTGCTTGCAGCAAGAGCAATCAATTCGGTCATTGTGGAATGCCGTTTGAACTTAGCGGCAGGCAGAAGGCAGTGCTGGCAGAATTTGTGTGGTGCTGTTCCCCGTTCACATGCGCTACATGCTCGGCAGCAGTGGATATTTTAGCTGGTCATAGTGGGCTGCGGTGGATTTCAGTGAGCTGGTAGCGTACGAGATCAAAAGGCGGTGACGCGGTGTCGGTCCAATCAGAGAGGAGTGGCTCGTAGATATTCACAAACCACGCCAATCACAAGCCGATAATCGACGCTCGAACTTTTTTTTTTACTTTGGTGGCCCGGTGCATGATGCCACCTGAGGGTACGCTAAAAGCCCATGGCGCTACTGTAAGTGCTAAGGGCGTCTGTAACTCCTCCACTACGATGCGCCGACGCCTGTAAGCGGCAGCCAGAACGCCCCATAGTACAACTATATGCCTGCTCTGGTACCGGAGCAAGTGGGTGCAGGCGGGACGGTACCTACAGCCACGGTATACCTCAATATTTTTCCCGCCCTCGATCGAGTTCCTATTTCTCCTTCCTCCATCTTTTTCCTCACGTAGGAATCAACCAGCAACCACACTCACAGACAACGAAGTCGCACTACCACACCACTTAGAACAGAATCACATATTACAACTTCGTCGAGATCACCATGTATCCGGTCGTCGCTGAGCTGTAAACACCCACTACGGGACATGCCTGCACTGCGCATGTCCCGTAGTCCGTCAGTTCATCGAGAGATTCCACCAACTGCCCAATCGACGAAGTTCCACAGACTTTGACTGTCTTGTGCTCTCTTCCACGAGCGAAGAAGCCATTGAAGAAGTCTGCACAGCTAAACAGATTTCTGAGTATTCATGCCCACACATGCTTTCGGGCTCAGTACGATTCCAATATTCCATATCTCGAACCCGTAAACCTTTCCATCCCACCCTGCCGCTCCCTCCCTTTGCAGCCAATTGTTCTGCAACCCCGCCATACTCCCCGTGAAAATTAAGAGCGGTAGAAATAACGACACTGGTATCCTTGGTACTACTATTTACCGGTAGTTTGGCTACACCCTAGCTCGAGGGCCCTCGAGGACACGCTTCGGAACCTCACCGCTGTTTGTCCCAGACTCCAAACACCAACCCCAGCTTGAGACTACATACCCCTGCATATACCTCCACATAGTCCCAGTGTGTGCACACAACCATGCAGCGAGGCACAATGATACGCTTAAAGGTCCCGGTAACTCCGGTCAAGAACAAGAGTCGCCGGGACTCTGACTCCCTGTCGTCCCTGGACCTCTCGGATGAAAGTGGATACTCAGGCGTTGAGGATATCTCCGACGATGACGAGGAGGATGTAGAGGCGGCCGAGGAGGAGCACATACTGTCAGACGAATTACAACATTCTGTTCAGAGCTCCCCTCGGCCGCACCAAAGCGAAGAAGACGAAGACGACGATGATGAGGCCCTTGGAGACGACGAGGGAGGCGGTTACGACGACGAAGAAGAAGAAGAAGAGGACGAGGAAATTGAAGAAACCACTAGCTGGGAGGGCTTTCCGTCAGAACCTGAGCAGGTTGAGATTGAGGACCTAGCTGACATTCAAGCCCCGATTGCCAAACGTCGTGTTCGATTTGATGTTCCCGATACAGATGACGATGAGGACACCGAGACAGACGAAGATACCGCCTATGGCTTCTTCCCAGATCTGTTCGTTGATAAGAGCAAACTAGACCCAACCTTCCGTCAGGAGGTTGACCAAAATTCTGATGATGACTCGGACGCCTACTGGGATCACTACGGGACTTCTCACATGCCCGAAAGCATGTTTGAAGAAGAAAGCTCAGATTACGAAGCATTCATGACTGCCATTGAGGAGGATGATACGACCCCTGTCGCTACTCCTATGACGCAGAATGATATGTCTACTGCATTCTCCACCCCTGTCGCTTCACCTGAAAAGGACGAAGTGTCTTTGGATGGTTATAACAGTAAGTCGGTGCTGTTGCTTAAGTGGATAGCAACTTTGCTAATGGAAGCTACTCAGCCGATGGTGACACCACTGATGAGGAAGAACCTGTTCCCAGACCAATCCGACGTAAGAGTCGGAGGGATCTGGCGGATGAGGAGTCAGATACCTCTGACGTCGAGATCATCAAAGGTCGCCGTGGTCATCCACGTGTGGGTCGGTTCAGTCTGGATAAATCCTACAAAAAACCTATTGCCATGGTAAATCCGAGAACAGGCAAGCTGATGATATTCACTCATCGAAATATGAAAAAAGGGTTGGATCTATCTCCGGAATCGTTTAACTTCTCTTTCTTCGATGAAGCGCAGTCATCTCCTATTTTAGGCAACCCTGGCAACATTATGATGAGCGGCATGATCTCTTCCAACACATTCGGCGACTTCATGAACACCCACGCTGTTGGACCTGCAGAGGCATGGTACGCCCAGGCACCCGACTCCAACGGGTTCGGGGACAGTTCTGGCTCGGAATGTCAGGCTGTCGACGACGAGGAGAAGAACCTGAGACTAGAAGACTTCCTCGACATCGATGACGATAGTGATACGTCTGATAATCAACAAGAGGTTGATAAAGATGACGGCGAAGAATTGCTATGTACACCTGGTCGACCAACCACATCATCTAGTGACGTAACTTCTCTCCTAGATCACTTTGAGCACAACTCCAATCTAGTCGGTGCGTTTCGAAGGGATCAGGCACACCACCGATTGATTACCCGTAGCAAGGCAACGCACGATTCGTTGGCATTCTCGGGTCCCTATTTCGAAGGCACATTGCGGGGTATCAAGGATGGGCGGATTGCTACTGCCAATGTTCCCATCTCCCCTCTCCGCAGACGCAAGAAGATGCCCGAATTTGCAAGCAGCCCTCTCTCGTCGTCTTCGAAGAGAAAAGCCTCATCGGAGCATCATTCAGGCCACAAAAGACAACGGAGCATTCCTGATGTCGGACCGCTCCACATCTAACTTCACGCAAAGTTGACGTTCTATTTCCTGTTTTGCAATCGTACAACTTTCTATAATACGCCGTTGGACGGCATGGCCTTGAGGCCATCCCTGGCCACGTACAGCAAACCAATAATGTTTCCTGATCTTATTTCCTAAAACACGTTCAGCCTTTTCGGCGCTGATCCGACTTACTAGTCTCAGCACGCTCTAGTCTTTCTGTTATGCCTGCTGAACCGAAAGACAGCCATATAAATCTGGGTTTACACGGATAGATTTTCTACTTGTCTTTCGACCTATAACTGGATAGTTAGACGGCTACGGAGTTAATCCTACCAAGTGGTCAGAAACTGTACGACAACAAAAGTTTCTCTTTTCTACACTGCTGATCACGCCTTGGGTAAAGCGATGGTACCCTCTCACTGAGCTGTTTTACGCAGCGATGAATTAAGTGGAAAGGACCGTTTATATAGGATCAGTGTCTCGCGGGGGATGAGCGAGACGTTATGTCTGTCCGGAATCATGTAAAATACCCTTTCATAGGCCCGCGATATCCAACAGCAATACAGTTTATTATTCATGATAACAATATTGGGCGTTTAGAGCCAAGTGTATATGTCCATTCTTAACGGCTTCGTGACCATTTCTCCTTTTCCGTGTACCCGTCACGGTTAGTCGTGGGAGTAAGGAGGTGCTCAGAGAGAGAACTTACGGTATACGCCTAGGAGGATGACTTGAGTCAAGGTGAAGACGTCGCCAAGGAAAAAGGCAAGAAATGTGGTATGATTCCAGATATATTCTATCCTTATAGTGCAAGCGTTCAAAGAAGATCACCGCGCTTGCTTCATGGCACTACTCAAACGAGAAGGTTACATTGAGGTAAGCTAGAATTAGATGATAGCTCGAACATCCTTCAAGGAGCGGCTGTGAATACGGCGTAAATAGGTAAGACGAGAATTAGCTTGTGTCGCTTGTGCTGTAGTCGCTTGGCATTGCTTACTTACGCCGTTTCCTTCTGTCTGCCTAGTCTAACTATATGCAGCTTTAATGGGATGGAAAGACGACGATAAATACCCAGCCCAACCCGTTCTCACAGGTCCTGGATTCTTCTAGGTAGAGTTCTTGTCATCCATTCGCCTTTGGCATACAACTGATATGATGTCCTTCAGGCGTAACATAACGCTTATAGCATGCCTTGTTGCGCTGTTCACTTCGGTCATCGCGAACAATGAGGGTCGAAATAAACGTTGGGGAACAGTTCCTGCCAGAAAACTGACGCCCAGAAGGAACTGCACGTGAGTATTCAATATGATTAGAATGATATTACAGTCCACTTACTGACGAATCCACGCACAAATAAAGCTCTCCTATCACTGAGACGAGAGGAGGCATAACCCGACGTCTGGGGATTTCTCGTCCGCAAAAGTTCCAGACGGTCTGGACGTGGGTGCTCGGTCCCGACGGGTCGTTGTCATGGAGAGACCTCGGCTCCACCGCCGGATGGCAGACGTACGAGTCGGCGGCGTTCATCACTGCGCCTGAGGTCCTCGACGTCTGGGCCTCGAGCCAAGATCTACGCGTCGCGTTTTCTATCCAAGCTGGCACGGGACACATGATGTATCTGCCGTATTCTGGCGGGAAATGGGTGAGTGACAAGTGGTTTGATCTCGGCGGGCGATTTGTTTACCGCCCGGCGACTATCTCTGGGACATATGGGCTTAGTGGTGTCTTCGGGGTGAATGAGGATGGAGAGCTCTTGTATAGCGCCTTGGAGAATGAGTACTTGCTTCCCGTTACGTGGACCGACTGGGTGCTCATGGGCACGGGGTTTACTAGTGAGGTCGCCGTTGGGTCTTCCGGTCGCTATACGTGGGAGGTTGTTGGTATTGCTAATGGGACGTATATGCACGGCCTTACGGATTCCTCGGGGTCGTCGCCTGTATGGACTGATCTCGGCCGTCCGCCTAACAGTGTCGAGTTAGGGTGGCCGAAGGTCGTTGCATTGTCAGACTTTGCCGGAGGCGGCGATGACCGCGGGGTTGTGGATGTGGTTGTGGTAGCTGATGGTGTGGCGTGGCATAAATATTACGACGGCACGTCGTGGGCTGAGGAATGGGCGAGATTGCCGCCTAGTCATGACGGGCTTGAGATCACGAATTCGCAGGAGTTCCTTGTTGGGTTCGGGAGCAGCGTTGAGCCGATCAACCCGTCGAATGGATATCTCTTTTCTCGCGGATCGGACGAATGCGTCTACCAAAACCAGTTTGGTTCTTCAGGCTACAATCAAACCACGGGACAATATGAGATGGAATGGAAAGGATGGAACAACCTGGTGAGTTACCTTTAGAGTTGTCTTTTACCCCAAGCGCTTTAATCGAATGGCAGAACTGGGCAGATGAGATTACTAACATTCATTCTATAGTGGTGCCCAACAGATGATGATATCACAGCTACCGATACTCAACAGTCACCTCTGTCGATTGCGACGGTTGCTCAGTACGACAACCGATTCGACTTCGTCATCGAGACACCAGGCGGCACCCTTAAGCACGCCCAGGTCTATCACGATAATGGCACTTTTGGAGGCGTGGTACCTAACTGGGTCACTTTAGATGGACCACCATAGAATATTGGAGCGAGCGATGCTGTGATAGGATGAATGCCTGGGCGTTAGACTGTTGAGCGCAACAGAGAAGACTGCATTTCTGCTATTGTGTTTACAAAGTACTACATAGATTCCTTATAGCTTAAAATCGACAAATTAGTAGCTAGGGGTGGCCTCCATAGTTTTGATCACCTTTCCACTGAAAAAGTTATTCAGCCTAGGGCTCTTGGTATTGTCTTTGCCTACAAGGGAACTCGGTGCCTTGCACCGTAACACCAAAGCTACTATTTTCACAATCACTGAAAATAGCGCATAAGTGTAACAGCAATCTAGTCTACGGCCGGGATGGAGTTTACGTTGTACAAATCTGCTTAGTTTGGTAGGCACCGTTTCACGTCTTTTATGCAATGATAAAACGGTCCATTGATGGTGTTTCATAGTTCCGGTACGAAATTTAGAGCTGCATATTGCTCTATGTCGTCCCTCGAGGTGTCGTCATTTAAGATTTAAGAGAACCCAGTGTTGTCACAAACGTGAGCTGCCTCGTTATTCGAGCACCCGCTCATACATCCCCAACTCTTAGTCGGCGGCGTAGGGTTTTCTGGTCCACAGTCGGTCATCTCAAAATAGGTTTCTCTCCAGTTCGAGCCATCAGTGACACCGTTAAAGAACTTGTTATATTGGTCGGTGCTCATTGCATCAACAGCAATGTCGAAATGCCAAGTCTGGCCGTAATCGTTGACCTGATGTCGAGTCAGAATGCCGATTATAGAGCTGAACAAGTTTTGGAAGAGAAACGAACCTCGGAAGTAGTGCATTGGCTGCAGTGGGTACCACCACTAAGGGCGACAGAGGCCGGACATTCATCGATAATCTTGAATCTCAAAGCATTATCGTGAAGGGCGACGCCTGCGGCAGAAACTGGGGTGATCCAGTAGCAGACACCACATGCCGCGCCGGGTCCGCCCGCACCGGCAGAGGGATTGGCGCCGAAGGCCAATTGGTTAATTGCCGCCTATTATTGGTTAGCGACGAGCTCTTCCACGTGGACACGGGCATTGACGAACGTAGAGGTAGCCTGGTCCACCTCCCTGTCGTCCACTTGTGGATTGGCCGTTGGGAAGGCCGTCGACACCACAGGATGTCCCGCCACCGAACTCAGCCCCAGCAATGAATTGCGTAGTCGAGGCGACACCGGTATAGGGCAGGACATAACCTGCGGAATCCGCAGAAGCGGTACCGGCAAATGCGGCCGTTAGGGCAACGGCAGTTTTAAGGAACATATTCGATTATAGAAATAGGTGCCTGGCTGAAAGGGAGATACAAGCTGGCACTATGCACGAGGAATATCCATGAGCAGAGTAGGCCGGAAGATACTGTACGCTTTTATAGAAACAAACATCATGTCTCCTTATTATCAAGTATGATGTTTCAAGTCGGAGCACGGGTTTTCGAGATAAGAAGTCTTGCAAATCTAGGTAGTGAGGCCGACACTATCTCGTGGAAGTATAACTCAGTTTGGCAACCAGCTCGTCCAGGATGACGATGATCTCAAAAACCACGGCGCGACGATGTCCGCAGAATGCTCTCGAGATGCTCTACGGGGTATAGTGCCTTGCATATTAGGAAGGTCAAGCGATGCTTAGGAAGAGGCGAAGATTTAGTGGTATCTAGCGCGATCTGTCGCGCTCGGTCGATCTGCACGCTAAGCTTTTAGCTACAGATATGAAGTTCCTTGCAGCACGTGATTTTGGCTCGCCATGCTATTACAACGTCATCCTCCGCGAGTCATGGAGAATCTGCATATTGGTAGCTAAACTAATCTTAATTCAAGGGGATGATGATATCTGTTATCTTTGGGTTTATTGCAGCCCCTTTTGAGCGCATAGCTGGTTGCCAAACACTGCTTACTGTAGAGATGAGGGCATTGGCTGTTTGTATATTGTCGTTGGTATGCGTCTAAGTCTATTGTTAATGGGTCTCTGCTTGATACCCGATTATAGCGTTTATTTGACTACAGGGATATTGGTTATGCCACTGTCTTATACGATCGAAATCCCTGAAAAGTATTGCAGAAACTTTATTGATCGTAAGAGAGAGTTGTAGCAATAGTAACAGTGTGCCCTACGGCCGTACTTTAGCTATTAATGTTACTACACTGTTGCGAAAACCGTGGGTTGGAAATGCAAACCGAAATTCTGACGTCACATCCTGTAAGTGCTTCGCATAGAAACAGCTTATTTGCTTACAATTTCTAGTAGGCGAGCATTGAAATGTACTGGCTACTATGCTATATCAAAGCTCTAGAAAATTGTAACGAAACGGAGAACGCGGTCTTCTACCACGGAAGAAAGCCGACTTTGTCGAGAATCTTCCCAGAATCGGCATCCCTATTCCCTTTAGCAACAGCAAGAAGCCTCTGGGCACCTTCTCTCGGATGCTCCGCTCCCATAGCTGCCATCAATTCGGCTCCGAGATTGCCCAGCCCTGTGGCACAAAATCCTGGGCTGACGCTGAAGACTTTGATCCCATCTTCTCTGAGCTTGTGGTTCCAGTCCAACATCAGCATACTCATAGCTGTCTTGCTACATCGATAGCCTATTGTCTCGAAGTCGATCTTCTTGGGCCACCCTGCAGGCTGTGGAGGCGTCGGGAAGTAAGCCTCAGCAGCTTGAGTCATCTGCGACAGACCGGCAAGAAACAGTATGCGGGGCTCCGCGGACTTGAGTAGTAAGGGTATGAAAGTCCATGTTACGACGTTGGTCCCAGAGACGTTCAGATCATAGGCCTTGTTGAAACACTCTCGCAGGGTCATCTTGCCCTGCAAGAATTCATTGTCGAATCCGCCGCCTAAAAGGCGTTGTCAGATTGGATACAACATACGAAACTCGGAGGGACGCCTGCTCACCAGCATTATTAATCAGAACGTCGAGACGACCTTGACCAGTATTCACTACCTCGTACGCCTGCTCGATAGATTCGTCGCTGTAGAGGTCGATCTGGAGTAGTTCAACGGTATTGACGGCATTCGGGCGCTCAGTCCTGATCTTCTCGAGCACGGCTCTACCCTTCTCTAGAGATCGGCTTCCAAGATACACGTGATAGCTTTTGGGAGACTCAACAAAGATTTTGACGGTCTCGTACCCGATGCCACTGGTGGCACCAGTCACAAGAACGACCTTCTTAGTTGACATTGTATTATGATGTAAGATGATGAGGCAAGTGAGTTCAATTTTTGAACGAGCCTTCGTCAATTTATAGAGAGTTGCCTACGACTACCTAAAAGACATTTGGAAAGACTCTCGGGTCCGCGGGTTCCTGACATTGCCGTACGCTTACATGTTGTTTTATGTTACGCTACCGCTGCTACTAGCAAACTCATGTCTTTTCGAGTTTGAATCTGAAACCTGCGGTTATTTGTTAACAGATGGGCCCGAAAAAATAGCCAAGTAAAAAGAGAGGGGAGCTGAGGAACGAAGAAAGTGAAGTCGAGAGCAAGGAGAAAACGCAACGTTTAGAGGTTCGCCCGTCGTCAAAGCAACGAAGAAGTTGACGGTATCTTACATAGCTACATTGACCCTACGTTTCTTATGTCGTATGTGAGCAAGGTAGGTAGCCAAAAGTGTGAATACTCGGAATTACGGGATAGGGGGTGCGGAGTTAGGCTAGCTACAGGAGCCCGGTTGCTATCGCCGGTAGCTCCGCATCTTCAACAGCTCACGTAATGTATCATTATGCCAAGCATAGATCCGATAACTACGCGATCGCATTTTTTAGAGAATTGTAGTCCTACAATGAGTTGATAGTATGGTGCCCTTTCAGTGTCCAGAATGCGATCGTCATATCTCTTTTCGCACCGCTCACAGGCCATCGCATTGACAAAATCTCAATCCCTTTTCTCCCTGTTACTTCCCAGCTCTGTCGGACCCCGGTCCACGCAATCAGTCCAACCAGACCGAATTTGTCACGCAGACAAGTCTACTTCTTTCCCTGGTCGGAAGTGGTGTTCGAGGCATTACCGCCGCCCTGGGCACCGGTTTGAGCATTGTCGTTCCGAGCTCCTGCAGATTGGGCTCGTGCAGCAAATCCACCGGACGACATATCGCCGCCACCTCGTGCCTAGATCTTTCGTGAGAACCTCTTCTGATAATGAGCATATGCTAAATGATAGGGAGGAGCCTCAAACCTGCGAAGATTGAATACGGGAGGCGTCCGACGAAGTCATGGCCTTTCCTTGTCCCTGATTTTCAGGCATGATGCGTCGATGGATTGATGGATGAGTGAGGCTCTGATCGTGAGTTGTGTGTATGTATGTGAAATACGCTGATATTGTGCGCGTGTGTGAGGTAGTGTATTGTGTTGTGATGCTCCTACAAACACTATGAGTTCGGAGCGAGCTCTCTTCTCTATATATATACCTCCCTAAATGCCCAAACTACGAAATCGGTAATCCGAAGCTTGAAGGGGAAGCCAGCCCAAAGACATAATTGATGCTGAAGAGGTGGTGGAAGATCGATGATCAATACCTCATCTCAGCCGGTAAGCTACTGAGACAAGATTTCCCTCGCGGCTATCCGTCGGATGCTTGCTGAGCGGCGATGCGCCTATCGGCTCATAACATAGAAATATCTAAATTATTATCGTTTGTCCAACATTCTCCCCCAGACCAAAGTGGGAGCAAGTAGTAACCCACGAGGTTAGAACTGCACGTAGCCGCTCCTAGGTGCTCTAGATCCTGAATGTTTATCCGATTTATTGCTTCTCTAGAATGCAACAACCCGCAACAACTTGGATAAAGGGTCGAGAAGGTTACGGGCGATGCACTGCAAGATAACAAACCGATGATTATCCGGTCCCTAAGGAAAGGTTCATTGCGGGACTTTCCGTTAGCATCTGATCATCGTCTGTTATACTGCGGCAGGCGATCTACAGCAAGAACAATTTCATATACGGGAATAGACAGATATCTGCGGGTGTCCATCTCCCACGCGGCAAGGTGCACAGAGGGTTTCAGAACGGCTTCCCGTTCTGGGCTCAGCCGGCTTAGCAAATGCATCATAATAGACCCTTATTTCACGATGAAAACATGACCGCACAACTCCTTCACTACTGAGAAGAGCCCCTTCTCCAAATCCCACGGATTTACAGTATGAACCCAGATGTACATTCTCCCCTTCGGCCTTTGCTCTAGATCTTGAAAGCTAATGTCTGAATATCTTCGTTCAAATATCCCACTCCTGCGCGATACGCCTCCATATGTAGAATATGATGATACAAGTACGGCACTTCATTGCTGCTGATAGCGGAGTCCATTGTAGCACAACGGGTGTGATGGGAGCTCACGCAAGCTGCCGTACACCACATCCTGATCTAATTAGTTAAAGACACTTACAAATCAATCGAGATCAGGCGCGGATCTGCATGAAGGCACAGGGCGTTAGAAAGCACGCAATCCTTGCTGACTTCTTGTTTTACTTCAATCAAGCGCTCTCTGAGTCGTAGAGCGACAGAGAACCCTAGTAGAAACGCAAGTGTCCGGGGAGGTAGCCATCGCAAGATGAATGCAACCAGAATAGATCCAATACAGCACTGCGGCAAGACAGTCGAAAAACTGCCACCGCATTTGTAATGCGGTCAAGCGAAGAGATGACTCTTGTTGTGTTACTGGAACAACGCCTCCTCACAACCAGCCTTGACTTGTAGCGCTCGGCCTGACAAACCTAGTAATCCGCGATTGGTGTAAGTTAATTATATTTCGCAGCGAGGTGTACATATCTTGCTCTTCGTTGAGTATTGCCGCGGACTCTAGAAAAGCAAATCGATCAGTCAGCACCATCGCAATATACCTTTCCGTGGAGTAGCATGCAGTAGACTGGAATAATCAGTGCAGCACCAGCCACCTGGGAATTGACAAAGCCGTGATATTTAATGCGAACTATGTTAGGCGGCCTGCTGCGCTATCTTCTCACATGGAGCCTCACGTCGAGTTTTGGCCTAGCCCCGTGAAAGCGATGTTACATGACATGTGAGAGTGTTCAAGCGCGGAGTATACCGACCGGGTTAGCAAACTGAAGAAAACGGGTAAATATGGTCCTATAATACAGACGTGCGGTGGTCTCGCTCAGTATAATACGGATGGACACAAAATTAAGGTGTCACACTATCCAGAAACGGTATAGAGATCCAGTTCTATGTGGGTTTCTACACTTGTTTTGCAGGTTCTAAGTTAGTTGAGCCAGCATTAATCGAAGGCATGTTAGGAGGCTTAGATGGGATGGCGCATTAAAACTGGGACAAACTAGAATAGGTACCGCTAAAACGCGGGGTCCTGTGATAAACAGATCTCCAGGATCAGTTCACACTTGAACATCGATAGGTAGGTCGAACTCGAGGCGCTAATATTACCATGTCATGCGCATTAGGGTCTTCAATTAGGCGCCCATTGGGGGCCCAAAAAAACCCATGGGTTTTTCTAGGCCCTTAAAAAAAGCCTATAGGCTTTTTTAGTAGATATACTTTACGTAAAAAGCTTATAAGCTTAGTTAAGCTTAAATTATTTATAAATAAAAAAAACTAAAATATATATAATATAAAATAAAATATATATTTATAAAATAAATTAATATATTTAAAATTTATTATATTATAAAAAATTTATCGCGTTTAAAAATATTAATTAAATTTTATAATTAATAATTAAAAATTTATTATAATATATTATATTAATTATAATATTAATTATAATATTAATTAATTAAAATTAAAAAAAATTTTATTATAAAATTAAATAATATAAAATAAAAAATAATATTAAATATATTAATTTATATATTAATTATTTTATTTAATAAATTATTTATTTTAAAAGTTATTTTTAAATTTATATTTATTTTAAAATTTAAGCTTGTTTTTTTTTTATTTTTATTTTTTTTTAATATATTTTTTTTTAAAGTTTTTAGCTAGCAGTTTTTTTTTAATATAATAATATTTTAGCGTGCAATATAAAAATAAATATTAGCTAGTTAATTTTTATTATTTAAAAATTTTAAAAAATTTTTAATATTTTTTTTTATATTTTTATAAGTTTATTTATTAATTTAACGTTAATTTTTTATAGCTTTATAAGCTATTTTATTAGCTAGCTTTTATTATTAATATTTTTTTATTTATTTAGCGCAATTTTATTTTTATTTAATAGCGCGCGCTTTAATAATTTTATAATTTTTAATATTTTATAAACGTTTTTTTTAGTTAATTTATTATTTAAAATTATTTTAATTATAAATTTAATATATTTAAGTTAATAAATATTAAAAATAATATTATAATAATAATTAATAAATAATTTAATATTATAATTTTATATAATTTTTATAATATTAAAAATAAAAAATATATTTTTAAATATTAAAATAATTTATTTAATATAAATAATAACTAAATTAGCAGCTATAATAAATTAATATATAAATTAATATATAATAAAATATAATTTATATATTAAAAAAAATAATATAAAATATAATTTTTAAAGTTTTTTTAAAAGTTTTTAATATAACTAATTAAATTTAAAAATTAAACTTAAATAAATATATAATTTTTAATAAGTGCGTATTAAAAATAAAGCGATTTTATTTATAATAAAAAAAAAAAAAAAGCTAGCTTTTAAAGCTAGCTAAAAAAAATTTAAGTAAGCTATAAATAATTTATTAGCTATAAGCTATGTGGTTAATGTTGCGCACAAGCTATATAGTGGGCTATTTTTATAAGCGTATATTATATACTACTGCTAAAAAAAAAACTTTGCTAACTTTAATAAATACTTATTTATTTAATTATATATTATTTTTCCGAGATTTTCTTTATTTTTTTTTAATAAGCTTTAAATTAATTTTTTTTATTATTAATTTAAGCTTACTATTTTTTTTTTTAATATTTATTAATTAATTTTTTATTATACTATAATTATTTTTTCGATTTTTATTTATTATATTTATATTTTTATTTTTTTATTTAATAAAATAATTATATTTATTACGTTTTTAGTTAGGTTAATAATTAAAAATAATTTTTATTTTATATAGTTTGTTTTTTTTTTTGTTTAAGTTTTCTTGTTTATTTTTTATAAAATCCGGCGGTAAAATAACTTGTTTAAAAAAATTATTTTTTTTAAGCGTAGGGTATAAATATTTAATAAAAATAATAAAGTGTATTTTATAGTTTTTAAGGAAATTTAATTTATATATAAAATTGTTTATTTTTTTTTTTATTATTTAAAGCTTTAATTATTATTAGCTATATTTACGCGAAAACTTTTTTAATAAATAATATTTTTTATATAATCGTAAATATATTTTATTTTTTTATAAAAATTTAACGTATATATATTTAACGTTATATTTTCGCTTTATAGCTGCTTAGCCGAAATTTATAGCTAGGTATATATTTTATTATAAATAATTTTATAGAAAATATATATTTTTAAATTTTTTTAGTTTAGTTTTTATTAATGTTTTTATAATTTTTAATAATTAAAAACTAAATAATTATTTATATAAAATTAATTAAATTATTTTTATATATACTGCGTTTAAGTTTTATTATAAAAAAAATATAATATTTATTTAGTTTATTTTTAACTTTATAAAATAATAATATTTTAATGCGATTTTTATTATTTAGTTTTTGCGTTTAAATATATTGTCGGCTTAAAAGTAATATATTATAGTTATAAAAAGTTTAACGTTTAAAGTTTTTTATATTTTACGCTAAAAATTAAAAGTGAACTTTTTATTTTTATTAAAAATAATATTTTTAAGTATTTTTTAATTATTAAATAATAATTACTTTATTATTGCGGTGCTTTATTTTTTAGCTATATAATATTTATTATTTAAAATAAATAATAAACGTTTATTTATTAAATATAATATAATTATTATATAATTATATATATTAAAATATAGCTTTATTTTATTTAATTATTATAATATTTTTATTGTTAATATTAATAACAAGGCTAAAATAAAGTTAATTATTATTATTTATATTAACAAGTTATTTTTTAAATAAACAAATTATATACTTTTTAATAATAACTGTTTATTTATTTAATTAAAATTATATATATAATAATACTTAATATATTTTTTTATTAATTATATTTTATTAATAATTGCGTATAGTTTTAAAGCTTATATTATTTATTTTATATTATAATAATGTTTTTTATTATATATTTACTTAAATAGTTTTTTTATTATATTATATAGTATATATAGTTTTTATATACTTTTATATTTATTATAAATAAAATTATTAATTATAAGCTTAAAAAAATAATTATTTTTTAAAAAAATTTTAATGTTTTTATTAATTAATTTTTTTATATCGTGTATATTATCGAGTATTTTAATATATTTTTTATTTTTTTTATAAGCTGTTTAATATTTTTATAATATTTTATTATTTATTACTACTTTTGCGATTATAACATATAATATTATATTAAAATTATTTTAAATTATATTAAGCATAGCTAATTTATTTAATTTTTTTAATTTTTTTTTTTATTTATTTTATTAATTATTATTTATAAATAATTTAACGTGTTTAGCACGTAGTTTAGTTTTTTTAACAAATAATATATTTATAATTTATATTATAATAAATAAATTAATAAATTAATTAGCTGTTTATTTACTCGATTAATATTTATTATTTATAGTTTTATTTAATTAATTATATTTTTTATAGCCGAATAATTTATTAATATTATTACTAATTGTTTATTTAATTATATTATAATATATATTTTTTTAATTATTTATATTAAGCACGCTATTTTTAGCTTAAAAAGTTTATATTAATCTTTAGCTTTTAATAAATATTTACTTAAATATATTATTAATTATATTTTTATTGCTGTAATAACTTTTTTTAGTTTTTAAGTTTTTTTAGGTTTTAAATAAAAAATTATAATATTAAAGCTTTTTTTATATAACTTGTTAATTTATAAAAATAATTTTTTTATTAAATTATAATAATATATTATTGTTTTATTATATATTACGTTTTATATTACTAAAAAAACAATTTTTTTAGCTTTTATCGGCTTATAATAAATTTTTATTACGTATATTTTTTATTTATTTAGCTTGTTTATTTTTATTTACTTAGTTTTATAATTTTTTGCTAGCAAAGCTATTTTTTGTTTTTATAACGGTTTAATTATTTTTATATAATATAGTATTAAAGTGCGGAAAAACTTTATTATTTTAATATATTTTTTTAACTTTTTTAATTAGCTTAAAAAATTTAATATTTTAAATACGGCGATATAATTTTTTATATTTATTAAACTAAATATATTTATATAAAAACTAAGTAAATTTATAAATAAATAATTAATAAAAAATTTAATTAATAATATAATAATATTATATTTTTTAAATAAATTAAAAATTATTTATAAATACTTTTTATATTTTTTAGCTATGTTTAAATAAATTATAATATTATTAATAAATTTTTTATAAAAATCTTTATATGGTTAAAATAGTTTATTTATATATTATTAAATATATATTAAGCTATTATAAAATTTTATTATTATAACGCGATATTATTTTATGTTTTATAAACTAATTATAATAAACTTATTTTTATAATTTAAATATATTAAAAATTAATAAAAAAATATTATTATATTTATTACTATAATATAATATTTTTTTTTTAAAAATATAATCATTTTTTTTTATAAAAACAAAAAATAATTATTTAATATAGCTACTTTATTAATATTTTTTATATTTATAATTATTTACTTTTTGTTTTTTATAGCAGCAAAATTTTTTATTTTATTAAAAATAAAGCGTTATATAATAAATATAAAATATATAAATAAAGTTAGCTTATTTATTTAATTTATTTTATTTTAATTATATAATTTATTATAATATTTATTTAATATATTTATATTTTTTTAGTTTAATAAATATATATAACTACTTATTTTATTTATTTAATTTTATTAATTTTTAACTAATAAGATTTTTATTTACTTTTTAATTAATATATTTATTATATTTTTATTTTTTTAAATATTAAATAATTTAACGATTTATTAAATTTTTTTTGCTAAAAATACTTGCTTAATATAAATATATATATTATTATTTATTACGATTTTAAATAAATTATTTATTTTTTTAATATTTAATAATAAAAATATATTTAATATTTTTAGTTTTATTTTCTTAGGTTTTATATAAAAGCTACTATAATTAATATTATTAGCTTTATTAATTATTATTTTTATTTAATTAATTAATAAAGTATTAATAATAAATATTACTAGTTAAGTTATTACGAGATCAGCAATTTTTTTTAATATTAAAATATTTTTAAGTAGCATATATTTTTTTATAATTATAATTATTATAAATATTATATTAAATTCTATATTTATATTTATAATAAAACTAATTTTTTTTTTTTTTTGCTTTTAGTTTTTTAGTTTATAGTTTAACTTTTTATTATTATATTTACTTAGCTGCTAATATATTAAAAATTAATAATTTATATATTTTTATTAATTAAATAGTTTTTTTTAGTTATATTAGCTATAGTTAACGCTATAAATATTATTATTTTTAAAGTTTTTTTTAGCAAAATATTTATATAATTAATAAACTTATTTTCGCGGATTTATTTTAGCTTAACGTTTTTATTTATTATTATTTATTTATTTAATATATTATATATTAATATTACGCGTAGCGTTTTTACGTTTAATAATATATTTATAGCAGCAAATATAAATTTTATAATAAAAAAATAAAAATTATAGTTTATCGAAAATATTTTATAATTTATAGCTATATAAATAAACTTTTTATTTTTTAAAAAAAATATTTTTTTTTAATATTATTTATTTTATATATTTATATACGCGCGCAACTACTTTAAATTTTATTTAAAAGTTTTTAAGTAGTAAAAATATAATAATATTTATATTAAAGTTAATTTTAATTTTTTATAGCATAAAAAAATTATTAGCGAAAAAAGCTTCGGTTAAAAGCTTGTCGACAACTTATATATTTTTTTTAAATTTTTAAATTGCTGCTTTTTTTTTATTGTTTTTTTTTTTGCAAAAAAATTTTATTTTCGCGCGTTATATATATTTTATTTTTTATTAACTTAATTTTTTTGCTATATAAACATACTTTTTAATAATATAATCTAGCTTATTTAAAAAACGTTGTAAAATATATAAATTATTTATTTTTAAATTATTATATATTATAATATTTTTACTTTTTAATATTAATTTAATATTTATTTATAAATATATATATTTAAAATATTTTATATTTTTTTTAATATTATAGTTTAACGTTTTTTTTATTTATATTTATGCGCTTATATTTTCGAGCTTTATTAAAGTATTTATTTTTTACTAAAACTTTTTAGTTTTTTTTTTTTATTAAAGCTTTTTAAGCAGCAATTACGTGTTTATAATTTTATTTATTTTTATTATTTTATATATTATAAAATATTTAAATAATTAATTTTATAAGTTTATTATTATTTTATAATATTTATATATTTATTTTATTAAGTTTATAAAAAATTAAATTAAAAATATTATTAATATAAATATTTTTTTTAGTTTTATTTTAAGCTAATATTTTTATAAATATAAGTTTTTTATATTTTTAAATTTAAATATTATATAAT
>MU389868.1:0-33645 GCA_022578765.1 Xylaria sp. FL0933
TTTATTTATTTTAAGCTTATATTATTAATTATTTATTTATTATAATTAATATTAAATATTTAATTATTTAAAAAGTTAATATTTTAATATTAATGTTTAAAATAATAAACTTTTTAAAAAATAATAAATAATAAAATATATAAACTATATAAATTAATAAAATAAATTATTATTAATTATTTTTTATTATTAAGCTGCACTAATTTATATTTTTTATATTAATTAGCGCGTATAATAATTATATATAAATAAATTTAGCTTATTATAAAACTAATTTTATTAAAGTTTTAAATATTAATATTATTAATATTATATTATAATTTTATATATAAATAATATTTAAACTATATATTAATTATTTTTAAATTTTTATATAAAGTTTTTTAATAATTATAAAAGCGTAAATATTATATTTTAAGCTTTAAATAATAATTAATAAAGTTGTAAGCTTAGTGCTTGCTAATTAAGCTTGCGCTATATAAATTACAAAAAAAATTAGCTATATTTTTAATATTAGCGTAAACCGGTAAAAATCTTTAATTATTTAAATTAAAAATATATTTAAAAAATATATTTTTTTTAATTAAATTAAGATTATATATATTAACGCAGATATTAATTTTAAAAATATATTTTTTTAATTTGCTATATAATATTAAAAATAAAATATTATAAATTTTAAAAACGCGTCGAATATTAATTTTTTAGCGTAATTAAATAGCTTAAAAAATTAATTAAAAATTAGCTTTATTAATTTTTAAAAATATTATATTATTAAGAAATTATTACGCAATAAAATCAAAAAAACGCGTTTTAATAAAAAATATTTCGCTCGCATAAATATTTCGCTCGTATATAAACTACGTTAAATAATTTAATTTATTAAATTTTTTTTATAAAATATAATTAAAATAAACTATATTATTTTAAAATTATTTAATTTTTTATTAATTTATAATTTAATATTAACATAAAATATAAACTTAGATTTTAAATATATTTTAAATTTTATATTATTATCGATTTAAATATAAGCTAAAAAAAAACTATAAGCGTTAATATTAAATATTTTAAAATATTTAAAAATAAAAATTAAATAATTAAATTTTTTTTTTATATTTAAAAATATATATAAGCTATTTTAATTATTGTTAAAAAAATTTAAAATAATATTTATATATTTTACGATTATATTATTATTTAAATAAATTTTAAAAAAAAAAAACAAAAATAAATATTTTATTATTATATTTTTTAAATAAAAAATAATTATCGTTAAAAATTTATAAGCTAATATATTTTTAAAAATAAATATTTTAAGCTTAAAAAAATTAATATTTTTTTATTTAAAAAATATATTATAATTAATTTATATAAAAACATTTAAATTTTAATAATTTTTAAAATTAAAAAAAAATAATATAAAAATATTCGCGTTTATATAATTTAATATATTTTTATTTTATTATATTTTATAATTATAGTTTTTATTATTTATAAAATATTTAAAAATAAATAAAATTTTTTATTTAAATTAACTTTATAAAATAAATTTAATTATTTTATTATATTAGCTAACGTAAATATAAAATTTATTTTAGTTTAAAATAATTTTTTTAAAATTATTTAAATTTTAAAAAATATTATTATTAAATTATTATTATTTATTAATAAAAAATATAACGTTTATTAAATAATTAAACTATAAATAAAAAAATTTATTTTATAAAAATTATATAAAAAAAAAAGCTTTAAATAAAAAAATAAAAAAATTATTTTAATAAAATTAAAAATTATTTTATATTTTATTATAATTAAAATTTTTTATTTTATAAGTGTTTATATTTATAATTATATAAATAATTTAAAAATTATATATTATATTAAATTATTTTTTATTAAATATAAATTTATTTTTTATAATAAAAAATTTATTAATATTTTAAAAAATAAATAATTATAAGTTAAAATAAAACTAAAATAAAAAAAAAATATTTAAAAAATATAAAATATATTTTTAAAGTTTAAAAAAAAAATAAATTATTCGGTTTATTATAAATAACTTTTAAGCTAAAAAACGTATAATATAATTTATATACAAGCAAAATATTTATACGAGCAAAATATTTTTTATTATATTTTTATATTTAATTATTAATAACTTTATAAATATAATTAATATAATTAAAAATTAATTAGATTTTATTTTGTTATTTATTTTTATATTTTTTTTATAAGTTTTTAAATTATAACCGGTATTGTTGTATTATTTATATTGTCGCGGGCGTAATATATTTAGTTTATTATTATTACGACTTTTTAATATTTATAATTATATTTAATTTTACGCGTTTTTTTAAGCAATTAAATTATATATATTTTTTACAGTAAAATTTTTTTTATTTTATAAGCGCTTTTTTTTGCTTTTTTAACGCTTGCTAAATATTTTATTTATTTTTTAAAAAATTTAGTTTTTTTTATTTATTAAAATTAATTAATACGTTAATATTTAATTTATTTTCGCTAGCTAATTAATAGCTTTTAAAATAAGCGCTAAAAAACTTTTTTAATATTTAAAAATTTAATTTTTAATAAAAGTTAATTAAATAAACATTTTTTGCGCAGTTATTAGCGTTTTAAAAACTTAAAGTTTAAAAAAATTAAAAATATTTAAAATTAACGTCGGCAATTATAATTATATATCTAGCTTAAATATTACGGCTTATAGATTATAAAATATTAATTTTAATTTTTAAAAATTTTTTAAAATATTTAATTTTATAAAAATTATTAAATATATTTTTTTAAACGCTATAAAAAATTTAAGCTTAATAATATAATTAACGTATAATTTAATAAATTTTAATATTTAATAATTATATGCCCGCTTTAATAAACTATAAAGCTTAATATTAAATAGTTAAATTAAATATAATAAATATAAAAATAAAAAAATTATTATAATATTTTTAATTTTATAATAGTTTTTAAATTTAATTAATATATAATTTTTATGCTAGTTTAATATTAATATATAATATATATTAGTATATAATAGCTTAATATATTTATTAAAATATTTTATTTATTTTAAGCTTATATTATTAGTTGTTTATTTATTATAACTAGTATTAAATATTTAATTGTTTAAAAAGTTAATATTTTAATATTAATATTTAAAATAATAAATTTTTTAAAAAATAATAAATAATAAAATATATAAACCGCGCGAATTAATAAAATAAATTATTATTAACTATTTTTTATTATTAAACTATATTAATTTATATTTTTTATATTAATTAGCGCGTATAATAATTATATATAAGCAAATTTAGCTTATTATAAAATTAGTTTTATTAAAATTTTAAATATTAATATTATTAATGCTATATTATAATTTTATACGTAAATAATGTTTAAACTACGCGCTAATTATTTTTAAATTTTTATATAAAGCTTTTTAATAATTATAAAAGCGCGAATATTATATTTTAAGCTTTAAATAATAATTAATAAAGCTATAAGCTTAGTATTTGTTAATTAAGCTTGCGCTATATAAGTCGCGAAAAAAATCAGCTATATTTTTAATATTAGCGTAAGCCGATAAAAATCTTTGGTTATTTAAATTAAAAATATATTTAAAAAGTATATTTTTTTTAATTAAATTAAAATTATATATATTAGCGCAAATATTAGTTTTAAAAGTATATTTTTTTAATTTGCTATATAATATTAAAAACAAAATATTATAAATTTTAAAAACGTGTTAAATATTAATTTTTTAGCGTAATTAAATAATTTAAAAAGCTAATTAAAAATTAGCTTTATTAGTTTTTAAAAATATTATATTATTAAAAAGTTATTACGTAATAAAATTAAAAAAACATGTTTTAATAAAAAATATTCTGCTTATATAAATGTTTCGCTCGTATATAAACCACGTTATTTTATATTAAAACTTTTATATTTTTTTTTTTTATTATATAAAAAACAAAAAAACTTTTTAAGAAAAAAATAATTATAAATATTTATATTAATAATAAAATATTTTTTAAAAACGTTTATTTTATAAAATTATAAAAAAAAATATTTAATAAATTAAATAAAACTATATATATTATTTTTATAAACGTTATATTTTTTTATTATTAATAATAAGTTTATTTTAATTTATAATAAATGTTTATAATTAATATATTTAATAAATAATATATTTTTATTTATTTTATAATAAATTATAAAAAATTTAATATTTATATTTAATAATAAATAAATTAAATTTTATTAAATATTAATTTTATAAATAATTATTATAATAATATTATTATTGTTTTATTAAACTTAAAAACTTATTTAATCGATTTAAAAAAAATTTTATAAAAATTTTAATTTATTAATATTAATATTAAACTTTATAAAATATTTACCGGTTTTTTTAACGCTATTATTTTAAGTAAATTTATTAATAAGTTTAATATATTAATTATAAAAAAAAAGCTTAAGATTATTATTAACTTTAAATTTTTTAAAAACTTATAAAATTTTAAGATTTTTATTAATATAATTAAATATATATATTATAATATTTTATTATATATAATTTTAATTAAACTATTAAAATAAAAAAAAACCGCGTTAATAATTATTTATAAAAAAAAAATAATAGCTTAACAAAAAAATAATTTAAATAAACTTATTAAAAAATAATTTAAAAAATTTTATTATTTTTACCGATAATTAATAAAAAAAATTTTTTTTATATAATTAAATTAATTTTATTTAAATATATTATTTTAATATTTTTTATTTTAATAAAAATCTTATATATTAACGTTAATATTTTATTATATAAAATTAAAGTATTAATTTATTATATTAATAATATATTTATATTTTATTTATTAAATAAATTTAAAAAGTTATATATTTTTTTTTTAAAAATAATTATATATTTTATTGTTTTTTTATTTTATATTTTTAATAATATTAAAAAAAATATTAATTAATTAAAATAAAAGTCGTTAAATTTATTTAATGTTTAAAAAAAATATATTATTAAATAAATATATATATTATTAAAATTTATATTTTTATTAATTATTAAATTATTATTATTTTATTATTAAATAATTTATTATATTGTTATAAAATAGCGCGGTTTTTTTATATATATATATTTATAAATAAAATTATATAAAAGCTAAATAAAAACTTTATATTATATATTATTTATTATTTAAATGTTTTTTATTTTTATAAAAGCTAGTTTTTATTATTTAATTAATTAATAAAAAATAAAATAAAGTTAAAGTAAAAAAAACTTTTTTTAAAGGTTTTTATAACTTTTATTTTTAAAAAAATCGTAGTAAGTTTATTGTTTTATCTAGGTGTATTTTTAATAAAGTTTTTTTAACCTTGCTATAATACTTTTTTTTTTTTTTGTTTTTTCTTTAGTTTTTTTTTTTTTATTATTTTATTATATATAATTATTTTATTAATGTTTATTAATCACTTTATAATAAAGCCTGCGGTTTTAAGATTTTTTATAATAATTTTTAAGTTTTTATTATTTAATAGCAAAATTGAGAAAAAGTCTCTTGGGGTGCAATTATTCAATTTAAAGATGTAAAAAAAAAGGTTAAATCTTTGCTGGCCAGGGCCAGCAGGATCACCTTTATCCCCTACTATAACAGCTGCGTGGCAGGTGGCAGGGCCGGCAGGCCTGCCACAGGGGCATGTGGCCCGTGTAAGCCTTCGGCTTAACAGTCCCCATGCGGCCCTGTGTTAAAAATATTTGCTAGGTTTTTAATTAAAGTGTTTTTTTTTTTAAGAGTTTATATTTAAAAATAATATATTAAAGCGTTTTTTTTTTTTTTGCGCACTCGTAAAGCGGTGTCGAAAATTTAAAAACTTTTTTTTTATATAAAAACGTTTTTAATTTAATTTTTTTTATATAAACTTAAATAATTAACGTTATTTTATATTTTAATAAGTTTTTATATTTTTTAAATATATTATTTTTATTAAACTTTTATTTAGCTAAAGCTAAGTAATTATATTTTATTTTAATACGGCGTTAATAGTTTTTTTTTTTTTTAAAGCGTTTTTTTAAGCTTTTATTTTTTCGACTATTTTTTTTGCTAGCGGTCCGGCTTTATAAAGTTATTATTAATAAAAACTATTTTTTTTTAAGGGCTTATTTTTAATTTAAGCCCTAGCTTTTTTTTTTTTATTGTTTATAATATTATTTTTATTTTATTAATAGTTTTATTAATAATTTTATTATAAATTATATTATATAGTCGATTTTTATTTACTACGGTTTTATTATTAAAGTATAGGTTTATTAATAAAATTTTTAGCTTAATTTTTAAATATTTTATAAAAATAGCTTTAAAAGCGCTAGTTATTTATTTAAAGCATTTATTTTAAATAGCTATTAAAGCGCTAACAATATTTTATATTTTGTTTTTTTTAAAAAGCTTATATTATATTATTATACTATATATTAACGTGCTATAAATTATTATTAAATAAATTTATTTTATTTTAAATACGTTATTATTTTATATTAAGTTTTATAATTTAATTATTATATATATTTAAATATTAAGTTTTTTTTTAAGTTTAATTAAATATTTTTTTTATTTTATATTTTTATTAAATTATATACTTAAAAATTTTATATTATCGATTAATTTAATTATAGCGTTAAAAAAGCGAACTATTTACGTAAGCGTTATTTTGCTGCTAAAAAAATATATTAGTTTATTTTTTTAAAACGTGAATTTTATATTATATTTTACGGCTTAGCTTTTATATATTTTTTATACTACTTTTAATATTTTATAATTTTAGTTAACGTTTAAGTTTATTATTAAAAAGTTAATATTATTAATAAAGCTAGCTATAATTAGTTTTTTATATACAGCAAGATTTTTATAAAGCGTTAAAATATATAAAAAAAAAATAAAAATAAAAAAAAAAACCTTTAAAATATTTTTATTTTTAAAGCTATTAATTATAATATTTTTTTATTAAAGCAAAGTTGTACTAATTTATTTAAAATAAATAAGTAAACTTATATTATAATTTATAAAAAAAAACTTTTTTATTAAAAAATATAAATTATTTATTTTTTATTAATTATATTAAAAGTTTTTACAATATTTAATTATAATAAAAACGTAGTATTTTTTTTATTTATAATTATTTTAGCTATTTTAACTATTAGTTTTATAGCTATATTTATAAACTTATATTTTTTATTGCTTATTTAATTATTTAATAATAAGCTTTTATTTTTAATTATTTTTATTATACGGTAATATAGTTTTTTTTCGAGGATTTTATTTATTATATTAATAAATATAATTAGTTTTTATTTTTTAATTATTTTTTTAATTTTTTTTTAGTTTATTTAATTTAAAAATTATTATTATTTTTGTTTTTTTAAACTTTATTAAATAATATTTTAATAAAAAGCTAGCTGCGTATAATATAGCTATTTTTTTTGCTAAAATAAGTCCGCAAGCTTTAAAAAATTTATTAAATAATAAGTTTTTTTTTAAAGCTTTTTAAAAAGCTAGCGTTTAAATTAATACTGCTATATTTTTTTCGCTTATAAATATATTTATTTTAAATTTTTAATAATTATTATATATTAGTTTTTTAATTAATATATTAATTAAATTTATAAATAATATTAAAAAAAAATATTTTATTAATAAAATTATTTTATTTTTAAAAATAATTACGCTCGCTAGTTTATTTTTTATTTTGTTTAATAATAAAATTACCGTTATTTTAAAGGCTAGTTTATATGCTAATTTAGCTTATTTAGCCAAGCTTTAAAATATTTTTAAATTTTTTAAAGTTTTTACGAGTATTTTTTTTTAGCTATATTTTTAAACTTTAGCTATTTTATTAATAAGCGCTTGTTTTTTTTTTTTAAATTTAAGTTATATTATTATAATTTTATTAATTTAAAACTTTTTATAAACTTGTTTTGTTTTTTTTTTTTGCTTTTTTAACCTCTACAAATTATTAAGTAAATATTTAATAATTTTTACTTAACGTTTTTTTAAGCGCTACTTTATTTATTACTTTTATAAATTATTTAATTAATCGGTTAAAAATTATATTTAATTTATTAATTATATATAAAATATTTATGTTTATAATAATTATTATTATTTTAATTATTATTTTTTTTTATTTAATTTTAATTAGTTTTATTTTTTTATTTTATAGCTATAACTTTTTAAGTTTATATTTATATTAATAATTATTTAAATAACTTTATAATTAAAGCTTAATTATTTAAGGTTTTTTTAATATATTATTATTAAATTATTAATAGTTTATATTAAGTTTATTATTAAGTTTTTTTATTTTTAATAAGTTTTAATTATTTTATTTTATAAAGTAGCTAACGTTAAGTTTTAGCTTGCCATAAATTTTAAGAATTTTTCGGCTCTTTAACTCTTATAACTTTTTAAGTTTTATAAAAAATAATATAAATTAAAGTTTTTTATAAATATATATTATTTAATTAACTAGCTTTTATTTTTAATAATTTAAATAAAACTTTATTATTTTTTTTTAATTTAATAAATAAATTAATTATATAATTACTGCTTAATTTTTATTACTAATTATTATTTTTATTTAGTTTTTTTTATATTTTTTATTTAATAATTTTATTATTATTTTTTTATTTATATATAAAGCGGTTTTTTTTTTATTTAAATTATTTAATACTTATATTTTTTTAAGTAGTAAATATTATTATATTTATTAACCGAGGGTTTTTAAATTATTAAATAATTAAAGCTATTATTTAATAATATTTTTACTACATTATTTTTAAAGCTTATTATATTTTAAAAAACAATATTATATTTTATTATATAAATAAAAAAATAGCTTTATTAAAACTATTTATACGTTATTTTTTTATAAATAATTTAATGTTATTTAATTTAGCAAAAATTAAAGCTAATAATATTTAAATTTTATTATTTAAAATTATTTTATTAATTATTATTAATTTTTTTATATTTTAAAAACTTTTAAGTTATAAAATATATACCGCTTTTATTTTTTTTTTTTACTTTGTTTTTTTTTTATATAATTTATTTTACGCAATATAATTGCTATTATAATTAATATATTTTTTTTTAGCTTTTATTTTTTTAATTAAGTATTTATTTTTATTATTTTTATGCTTTAAAGCTGCGTAGTAGCCGCACTTAATATTTTTTAAATAAAATTTAACTATATATTTATATTTATAATAATTAAAATATTAAATAACTTTAAATTTTTTTATAAAAAATTTATAATTAAATAGTTAAGCTTTTTATATAAAGCTATTATTATATATTATTTTAGCTGTTTATATATTATTAACATAGATTATAATAACTACAAATTTTATTTTTTTATTTTTAAGTATTATTTTTTTATATCGCGTAATTTTAAAATATTTATTATATAATATTTTTAATAAGTTTTTGTTTATATATATTTTACATATTTATTTTATTAAAATATTTTTTATAATAACTGCTATATTTTTGTTTTATAATTTCGCTTTATTATTAAACGCTTTAATAATTTATTTTTTATTATTTATGTTTTTTAAAACTATATTTTTAAATATAATAATAATATTATTATTATTAAGCTTTTTAGCTATAATTATATTATTACTTATTAAAGCTATATTTATAATTTTAATAATATTTACTAATGTTTTTTTTTTTAAGTTTTTTAATTATTTTTTTATTTTAACTAAAATTTCTTTAGTTTTTTTTACAAGTATTATTTTATTAATATAATTTAACTACGTAGCTATAGTTACTTAAGCTTAACTTTTTATTAAGTTTATTATTACGTTTATAATTAAAACTTATTTAATTATTTTTTATATAATTTTATCGAGGTCGCAGTATATAATCGGCTTATTAAAGTTTACTTATTTTATTATTTTATTAATTATATTAACTTATTTTTTTAAAAAGCGTACTAGCTATTTTTTTTATATTTCTTTAAAAAAAAAGTTTTTTTTTTGCTTTATTATTTATTAATAACTATAGTATAAATTTAATTAATTTATTAATTATTTTAAATAAACTTTTATATTTATTAATTATATATTTTTTATTAAAATATAGCTAAATCGTGGTAATATTAATAATAAATCGCGGTTAATTTTATATTATATTTTTTATAAATAAGTTATTAATTATTATTTACGTATTATTTACTTTGTTTATTATTTATAACATCGATATAATTTTTTTATTAAGTATAAATAATGTTTTTAAATTTAATGGTCGTAATTATTTAATAATAGCACTTAAATTTATAAAGTTATAGTTAAATTCTTAAAAAAAAATTTTTTAAATTATTATTAAAATATATTATTAATTTATAAATATAATTAATTTAATAGTTATATTTATTAAAAATAAATATTTTATTAAAGCTATAAAATATATTAACTAGTTTAATATTATAATTATATATAAGCTTAAATTTTTATATATTATTTTCGACGCGTTATTTTATTTAAAAAAAAATTATTTTATTATTTTATTAAATATATTAAAAAAATTAAACGTTTTTTCGAACAATATAAATAATTAATAATATAAAATAATTAATTAAATATAATTTAAATAAAAATAAGCTATAATAATAATAATAAAATTAGTTTAAAAAATCTAGTTTTTGTTTATTTTTTCGTAAAATAAATTATAATAAAAAATTTATTTATTATTTATTTATATTTTAAAAAAAATTATTTTATAGCATTAATTTAAACTATTAATTTTATTAAATATAATTTTTAAACGGTCGACTTATATTTTTATTAAAATATTTTTAAATTTTAAAAAACAGCTTTAAATAAAATATTTAAAAGATTTATAATAAAAAAAAATATTTAATATAATTAAGCGTAATATATTATTAATATATAATAACTAAGTTATTTTATTATTTTAATTGCGTAATAATTTTTTTTAAAAAATTATTAAAAAAAATTTTATAAGGTTATATATTTTCTGCTTTTATTTTTTTTAAATTTTTAAAACTTTTTATAAAAAAAATTAACGTGGTTTATATACAAGCAGTATATTTAAGCGAGCGGCGCACTTTTTACTAAAACGCGTTTTTTTTATTTTATCGCGTAATAATTTTTTAATTATATAATGTTTGCAAAAACTAAAAAAGCTAGAATTTTTTTAGCTATTAAAACTATTTAATTACGCAAAAAACTTAGTATTCGACACGCTTTTAAAATTTATAATATTTTTATAATTATATTATATTATAAAATAATAAAACGTACTACTAAAAACGTAACTTATGTTAATATATATAATTTTAATTTAATTAAAAAAAAATATTTTTTAAATATATTTTTAATTTAAATAACTAAAGATTTTTGCCGGCTTATATTAATATTAAAAATATAGCTAATTATTTACGCGATTTATATAGCGTAAGCTTAGTTAATAAATATTAAGCTTATAATTTTATTAATTATTATTTAAAGCTTAAAATATAATATATACGCTTTTATAATTATTAAAAAGCTTTATATAAAAATTTAAAAATAATTAACGCGTGGTTTAAGCGTTATTTACGTATAAAATTATAATATAATATTTATAATAATAACGTTTAAAATTTTAATAAAACTAATTTTATAATAAATTAAATTTATTTATATATAGTTATTATATGCGCTAATTAATATAAAAAATATAAATTAGTACAGCTTAATAATAAAAAATAATTAATAATAATTTATTTTATTAATTTGCGCGGTTTATATATTTTATTATTTATTATTTTTTAAAAAGTTTATTATTTTAAGCATTAATATTAAAACATTAGCTTTTTAAACAATTAAATATTTAATACTAATTATAATAAATAAATAATTAATAATATAAGCTTAAAATAAACAAAATATTTTAATAAATATATTAAGCTATTATATATTAATATATATTATATATTAATATTAAATTAATATAAAAGTTATATATTAATTAAATTTAAAAACTATTATAAAATTAAAAATATTATAATAATTTTTTTATTTTCGCACTTATTATATTTAATTTAATTATTTAACGTTAAGCTTTATAGTTTATTAAAGCAGGCGTATAGTTATTAAATATTAAAATTTATTAAATTACGCGTTAATTATATTATTAAGCTTAAGTTTTTTATAGCGTTTAAAAAAACTTATTTTATAACTTTTATAAAATTAAATATTTTAAAAAATTTTCAAGGGTTAAAATTAATATTTTATAATTTATAAACTATAATATTAAAACTAAATATATAGTTAAAATTACTAACGTTAATTTTAAATATTTTTAATTTTTTTAAATTTTAAGTTTTTAAAACGTTAATAACTACGCAAAAAATATTTGCTTAATTAATTTTTATTAAAAGTTAAATTTTTAAATATTAAAAAAAATTTTTAGCACTTATTTTTAAAGTTATCGACTAGCTAATAAAAATAAATTAAGTATTAATATATTAATATATTTTTTTAAATAAAAAAATATAAATATTTTAAAAAATAAATAAAATATTAAGCAAGCGCTAAAAAAAAAAAAAAAGCGCTTATAAAATAAAGAAAATTTTATTATAAAAAATATATATAATTTAATTGCTTAAAAAAACGCGTAAAATTAAATACGGTTATAAACGTTAAAAAGTCGTAATAATAATAAGCCGAATATATTATGCCCGCGATAATATAAATAATATAGTAATACTAGTTATAATTTAAAAACTTATAAAAAAAATATAAAAATAAATAATAAAATAAAATCTAATTAATTTTTAATAATATTTATTATAGTTATAAAGTTATTAATATATAAATATAAATGTTTATAAAAAATGCGCCGCTTGTTTAAATATACCGCTTATATATAAACCACGTTATATTAAATATAAAAAACTTATTTTATATTTTATTTATTATTATATTTTATAAAAATATTGCAAGCTTAAAAAATATTTAAAAAATTATTTAAAATATTATATATTTTATATAAAATATTATAAATAATATAAAAATCTTTAATTTATTATAAAATTATTTTATTTAATGTGGTTTACAAGCGAGTCGGCTACCTAAGCGAGTCGGCCATTTTTTTAGGTGTACCTTGCAAGCTAATTTAATATATAGAAGTATTTACTCTATTTTTAAATATTTTAGCTAATAAAAGTTCTAAAAATATAGAAAAATAAGTTTTATAAACTTTAATTGTTTTTATTTCGAAATATGATTTTTTTTATTTTTTAAAAAAATAGTTAAGTAAATAAAATTTAGTTTAAAAATTTATATAAAAATTCTTTAAAAAATACTCTGGTTATTTTTTTATACCTTTGTTAAATTAAATAAACTAAGCTTTTAAAATTTTTAAAAAATTTTATATTATAATATATATAATTAAATTTGTTTTTTTAAGTTTAAATTAAAAGTTTTAATTTTTTTTAAATAAATAATAAGGGTATAAAAAACTAGCGTGAAAATAAAAAATTTATTATTTTAAACCCTGGTTATTTAATTTATAAAAAATTAAAAAAATAAATAGTTTTAAATATTTAAGGTTATTTAATATAAAATATGTAAAAATGTTTTTTTTATATTTTATTTTTAATTATTTATTAATTTATAATAAATTTAATATAAAAATTGTTATATTTTTAACGCTAGTTTTAAATTTAGTAAAATTTAGCTTAATAATTTTGATATAAAATATAAAAAATTATTTTTGGATTTATTAATTAAAGCTTAATTTAAAACCTATTTTTATATATTTTTAGTTTTTTTATTGGCTGAGATATTAAGAAGTGGGGCAAGTACCGTTATATATAAAAATAAGTGAGAGGTACGCTAAGCTTAGGTGGCCGACTCGCTTGGGTGGCCGACTCGCTTATGAACCACGTTATATTATATTATTATTATAAATTTTTTTTTAACTTTTTTATTTTTTTTAAAATAATATAATATAGCTATATTTTATATGTGTAAAATATTTAAAAAACTTAATATAATTTTAAATAAATTAATTTATATAACAGCAAATTAAAATAAAGTATTTATATTTTATTTATTTTTATTTAATTAAAAATTTTTTAAAGTTATTTTATTAAATAAAAATTTAAAATTTTTATTAATTATATAAAAAGCTATATAAATAAAATTAAATATTAAGCTGCTTTATTTTACGGTATATAAACTATTTATTAATAAATAAAACGAGCGTATTATTTAAATAATTAAATTTATTTTATAATATTATATTAATATAATAAATAATTTAAATAAATAATTAAAATTTTTTTTTAAAATTATAATTTAAATTTAATAATAGCTATTTATTTATTATTAAATATATATTTAATAAAATAATTTATAAGTTTTGTTTTAATAATATATTTAATGTTTTTATATTTATAAAAATTAAATAAAACTTTAATTTTTTAATTGCTAAAATTAAAGTTTATAATATTATATATATTATAGCTTTAAATATAAAAAATTAATTTAATTATAAATATTTGCTATAATTTTTTAATATCGGCGATTATATTTTGTTTTAATTATATAAAAAATATATTATTTTAAAAATTATATTTATTAAAAAAAAATTAAATTAATAATATATAAAACTATTTAAAATTATTAAATATATTAAATAATTTATTTATAAATTTAAGTTTTTTTTTATATAAAAAATCTATAATATTATATTTTTTAATTATTTTAAACCGGTATTTTTTAACGTTTTTAGTCGGTATTTTTTATACGCTAGTTTTATATATATAAAAAATTATTAAAAAAAAATTATTTTTTATAAATAAACTAAAAATAAAGTAAATAAATAATTAGTAAAATATAAAAAATTAAAACTTAAATTTTATAAATAAATAATTATAATATAGCTCGAAAAAAAAAATAAATATTAATTAAAATATATATATAACTAAAACTTAAGCTATAAAAACTATTTTATAAATTATTATATATTATTGTTTTAAATTTATTATATAATAAAAGCATTATATTTTTTCTTGGGCGGTAAATTATTAAATATATTCTATAAAATACCTACCGTAAGTTTTTTATTATACCTAGTATATAAGACAGTATCTTATACTATATATATTACATAGCACAGTATTAGCGGTACAGCTAAAGATTAGCCATCTACATATACAGAACCCCATATAATACAGACCATTGCAGGCATCTAACACGACGCGTCTTGAGACGCATCCTGCAGATTACGCGGGGTTTTTATTTATAGCATCACCCTCCTCCACGAACGAACGGACAACAACGACCCTTTTCTTTGTTTTCCTGTTTCTTCTTCGACTTCTTCTTTCTTTCCCGGCCATTCGAAACTTGCTACATCGGAAAATGGCGTGTTTGAAGAGAAGAAAAATGCAACACGCTCGGCCCAGGGAAAAATATCCCCGCGCCAAGGATTATATGGAGTAACTTCGACTGTTTCCGCGCGCTCCTGTACGAGGTGCGGCATGGGTTCTCGTCGTGTTATGTGCGTCGTATGCGCGCAAGCGTATGCGCGTGCGGCTCACAACTTGCGCAAAGACCTCTCGTTCATGGGTAGACGTTCTACGCTGGGCGTTTCAGTATTCCCTGTAAACACGACATATGTCGGTTTCCTGTCGGTTATCGACTACCGGTTGTTGGCAACGGGGCCTTGTTTTTTACGGTCCATTAAAACATTATTGTGTCCCATGGAGAGAATAACGGGTGGTCATGATTCTTGAGGAGCGTGATACTGTCTGTCTGTAATGGACTTTGTGCGTCTGCTGAGTGCATCATCACCTTTCCTTGCCTCTGCGTGTAAGAGACGCAGTGGTAGGTGGCTCAGCTCTGTCATCTCGGCTCAGTCTGACCACAGCCTGCCGAGCAGTCTCTTCATGAAAGTTGTCCTGAAGGCTTCACGATTATTCGTATGATTATAGTTCCTCGTAGGTATATTGCACACCACGTTGTAAAACACGGAATCCGAGACAAGAGACACCGCTGCGAGGCGGAACAGCTATGCTAGACTCCGCGATTGAGACTTCTATAGTACATGCCTCAGAGTCGAGTTCATAGCTTGCAGATTATAATCGTGTTTTGCCTTACGCACCCAGTGAATAAGCCAATGAATGTTTCTCTTCGCTGTCAAGATAGTTGGCATTCCTTCAGTAATTACACTTGTATTGTATAGACTGATTTCTCACACATTGCTTGTACCCTTGTCCTTGGCTTTATAGTACCACGCTCAAGTTCCTCGCCATATACTGATCACATATTGCACTCAACATCCTAGGTAGTCTGACCAGCTGGCGTGGATCTCGTGACGTGTCCGGTCTGTACGTATGACCTGGATAGCAACTTTCGCGGCTGCAAGCATTGCATTCGTTGCCAACAGGACGGGCATGATCCCGCTACAACTTTATATCTTCAAACCTGAACATTCGACTACGTATTAGGCTTCATGCATCTTGGTTGACATTGAATGCAAAGAAAAAAAAAGGAGTCAGTTCGTGTCTTTGCATACTGTATGTAGGCTGTGTTTACTGTTGTTTCGTTCACAGCCACAATTCAAACCTGCGCGCTCATTAACATAGGTTCTAGGCATCATCCTCACTGCCCACATGGGACGGACGGCTGGATAAACAAACCCATCTCGTAGCGAGCATGGCAATCATGCACGGATGACATGGATGTAGTCTACCCGTGCTCTTATCGCAACCTAGCTGGCGGTGAAAGGCGGGAGAAAAGAATATCGTTCGATTATCTCTGCTGATACCTGGTCCACAGCAGCTCTTCCTTGCATCATAGCATCGAGGGACCCTGTCTTCTGCATTTCCTAGATCGGAGAGTGTCAGAACAATAACACAAGAAAATGGGGGCAGAAAGACGGAAAAGAAGATCCAGCTGCACAACATACTTAGTAGTATACTGCGGTACACTAGCAAGGGCAGTCAATACCTTGTCCGTAACGAAATCTATCCGGTTTGGCTAAACACCAGTCCATGGAACCGGCTAGCTGGCTACCTCATTTTCCGATTTCCCTACGACCCCCCATTGACGACCTCGGCTATCCGACCATTCAGCAACTGCCCCTTCGTCGAAATATCCGCTGTCCTTGCGTTTATTTTTCCTCCTTGCGCCTATCGCACGGTTCTGACATACTGTCGTGTCCGGACCCTCGCTACTGGGTAGCGTACATATATCTCACGCGCAGAGACCACATCATGCCATACCAGGCCGCCGCCAAGACCCGCGTCGAACTCATCATCCCTGCGTGCTCGATAGCCGGGTTCATCTACGGGGCCTCCTACCCCTGAAAGGATAATAAGTCTTCATACTGAGTTGCGGTTCTATGAGCAGGAGATCAACACTGATATGGCCTCCTTATTAACATACGAGCTCTCGGGAGCGCCATGTCTCTCATCGCGCATTTAGTGTAAAATACGGCCATCATCGTCAAAGGCGCGTTGCGTTGTTATAGAAGTGGGATGTGAATCATGTCAGAGCAAGTAATATTTTAATGTAGACAGAAGCGAAGGGTCTATAATGAGGATTTCTATTCCTGGGCGAGCAGACTAGTCAGCGAACCCGTCGGTTCTCACAAGATTTCGTAATTGAGCTCAGCCTGTATTATCGTCTTAAGGCGAAATGAAAGCGACTCTTTCGAACAAGACCGCCGCAAATCTTATCAATCTAGTTTGTATTCCTATCATTTGACCAGAGGAGGTGGAAAATCGATTGGCTGAAGCCAAATGATCGATGGATTTCCCAGTGTCTCGCCTCAGACTACTCTAGACGGACACTTGCGGAGCTCTCTCATTAATCCCGTGTGCCCTTGCCGACAGTCCTTGTTTCTTGGTATATTGAGAGACACCCCGCGAGGCGGATCCCATCCCGCAAGGTCAAGTCACTGTTGGCCAAGGACTCAGTCTGGAAAGGGGTCTCATATGCGCACACATGGCACTCCAACTCGACTGGCAAGAGACTTGAGATGGTCCAGGTTCGATGGACGGTAATGCTTCCTGGTTTTTATGTTTGAACACATACCTAAAGGAGCCCCTGCCTTGAAAAGTCGATGATGTGAAAACCTCACCCACGCCAAAGTGTCATATCATTTACATCTTCATGCACTTGATGGGCACATGTCTACGTTAACGGTGAGCTTCTCAAGCCCCAGGGTAATCAACTCGAACATTTGATTCCCTTCAATCTCTAGGACGATAGGATCTGTTCAGGGTATGGTAACTCGACCTAGGCAGCTGACGATGTCAAGCATAGAGCCGTAACTAAGATGCGCTTCACTGATATCCACCAAATAAAAAACCGATCACATAATAGATGAAAAGGAAAGAGATGTGGAAAGGTAAAAAAAGATATTTTGGCCGACGAGGGAATCGAACCCCCGGCGCCTAGCGATGCAGAGTAACGATATTGACGCTGAGTGAAGCCGAGTAACGCTGAATAACGCTTCATAAGTACCTAGGTATATTGTAGGCGGGTAGGTAGAAATGCTTTCGCTAGGCCCGTACCAACTCGGCCATTGGTATTACGTCGAAGATTTCAAGGCTTAAGTTGAATATAACCCTCTCTCCGGTGGTGTTAGGTAAGTATAGAGTTTAGACTAAGGCAACTTTTTGGGTCCCTCCCTCTGCGGATGGAGGCCCTGAGGGTGTTGGATACCGAGTTAAGATTCACAGTTGAAGAGGCTCTAACTTAGCCCAGACAGGAGCGCGAAGTGTGTGCCTTTATGTCTTATAGGTCATAGGCACCGAGCTACTGAGTGACTTGCTCATGGCTCCTCGATACTGAGCATATTAATCGCGACAAAGAATCCTGGTTGGATGTCTGTGTGAAAGAGCCGTTCAGCTGCTTCGATGGCAGAGGGGAGAAGCAGACGCGCTTGATGATACAAGCCGCGACATCCGCTTCATAAATAACGAACTCAACCGCTTTCATGTGGCTGTGCAGGGCTGCTATACGGAGGTTTGATGCGGATTTCCACCTCAATAGATATAGGCTACAGGGTCTAGTGAGCGTCAGTGCCCTTGGAAAGAGCATATAGCAGGCCTACACTGATTCAGGTAAGTCTTTGGGGCCAACAGGACAATTGTCACTTATTCAGAGCTAGGTTCAAGGGGCCAGCTGTGAAATATTAACTCTAGTAGACATGTTAAGGTGCTTTAAACCTATGATCGTTCCGAAGATCGACGGGCTAGAGGAGACCGTAGGGCTCGAGCCGAATCCTATTCAAATTTTGGCGAGTATGAAAATGGAACACACTTGGAATCTGGTATCCTCAGGCTCTGGTACGACATTGAAAATTTCGAATATAACAGGATACACACGCGCATTGTGCTGAGCCATAGCAATATAATTAAGCTATTGTTCTTAAGTACATCTGCGCTATCTCTGAGAAAGAGCTATGAAAAAGCATACGGTCGCAGCTTATATCGAAATGATTTTAACTGCCATTCAAGAAGGAGATGGAGAATACTATGCCTCATAGACTTTCCATCCAGCCTTTCCTACAAGTGTAACAATGACGTGAGTGAGATTGTTTTCAATGCCTTTCCGTGTGACTGTTCTCCACCTTGAGTCATACCAGATGCCATTCTGTTCAGTTTGCTTTTTTCCCCATTGTGCTCACTATTGACGTTCACACCTCTCCCTATTGTTCTCCCAAGCAAGTTGCTTACGGTCAATAGCATGAATGCGAGTTTCCGTTGATCTGGTTCATAGAGAATGAGCAACAACTGCCTTAAATTGCGGGCATATATACCATCATGGGGCACTTTGCTCATCACCCACGGCATCAGCCAGATCTAAGAGTCCTCCCCATCTTCCGACAACCCTCTCGACTTCTCACTCACACCTAAAGACCACATACCGCTCAGCTCGCCAACATGTGCAAAATCATCTGCAACGTTACCTATCGCTGTGGCCACGTAGAGCCGTGGGTAAAGCCCCGTGAATGCCAGTTCGACGCACAGGGTAACCGCAAGTGGGGAGTGAAAGACCCCCTGTGTCTCATCCCAGGACACTGTTGGGCCTTCGGCAGCGTGAGGAAGATCAACATCGTCGACGACAAATTTCAATGCAGCCTCTGCTTCATCTGCAAGACCGAAGACCGAAAGGATATCTCCGACGAACAACGCGAGAAGATGGTTTCCTCGGCCGCTAGAAATGCGGGCTTCCATTCTCGTGCGGCAGAGGAGCATATCAACGAAGCCGAGAGGAGGTCTATTCTAGAAGAGATCGCTGTTTCGCGCATCAACAAAGCCACCAACATCGCCTTGAGGCGTCTCGATTTCGCCTTCGCCGACGCGCAGATGCGGCCCTGGCACTTCGCTGAGCTGCTCCAGATCGTCATGGGGCTGCCATTCTTGGATAAGCCGAAACTCGTCGGCAAGTTCGCTAGTAAGGCGGAGAAGAAGTTTGACACCAAGCACGTCAGACGGTTCTACGAGGTCTCGATGACGGGCCGGAATTTCAGAGACTCCTTTCGGGCGGGACTAAAGAAGCCTGGTGTTCTTGATGATAGGCATTAAGAGAGACCTAGAGCAAAGGGAGTGTCGCATGAATGTAGTGCTTGGTAAATAAAACAATACGTTTTGGTCTTTCAGGCGGAGACCTCGAAGTTAGCACCCCGTAAGATATTGATGTTCTATCATGAGTAATATGAGTGTACCTAGCTCTACTAGTGATGGCAATCAAAGGTTCGCTCTGTTCCAGCCCTGTTCGATTCAGATGTTGTACCGTCGGTCACTTCTAGATCGTTTCCCCGTTCGTTCTGAACCAGTTCCTTTTCGCATGCCTTCGGCAGCCAATAGGCTCTCTTTTTGAATAGCCTGCTAGATCGAATCTCCTTCGCGGACCACGTAGTAATTGTATCGTTAGGAATTTGAGCGTTCACTTTCTAGGCAAGTTCCTTTTCCTCATGAACAAACTTGCAGGCATCCACGGCTTCGTTTCGTTTCATCTCCATTTCGGCCCTCCTCCGCATCTCAAGCTTCCTCTCCTTCAACGCAATACAGAACGCGGAACGGGCCCGAATCCTCTCGCCTTGCCACAGGAAAATCCACGGAATAGCGCTAAGAAGCAGACTGAGACCGCCTAAGAGCCCCAACGCGCCGTCAATACCGAGGCGGCCGAATAAGGGCGTGGTGGCGAGAGGAAGCACGACAGCGAGAAGTGATCGAGCAGAGCTGGCAGCAGCGTTAGCGCTAGCGGCGAATATTTCATAGGCATCAGTGAGGTAGTTGAGCATCCCCATGAATATCAGCTGAAAGCCTATCCCGAAGCCTATGCCAGCTAGCGAAGGGACCGCATAGTGCACATCTGCCTTAGCAGAGAAACCTAGCCAGAACAATGAGACCGCGAAGATTGGACCGCCTAGAGCTGCCAAGGGAACGCGATTGTACTCTTCTTTCTTCGTCCATGGACGATTCTGCTCTCGGGCTCTGCGAAGGAATTTGCCCCATGCGAAGAATATCCCTAAGGCGATGATAACGCCGCCGAATATGGGAAGGAACAATAGGCCAGTAACACCTGGGGATAGACCATAGAGGTCTTGAAAGATGATGGGAAACGACCCGAATGAGATGTAGAATATCTAGATCTGAGAGTTAGTCCCATAATGATGTGTCCTTTAGATATATGCCAAAGTCCGGCGATAATTGAAGTTTTCTCACAGCGTAGACGAGAGCGAGGTAGAGGCATGTAGCCGTCACAATCATCTCAGTCAAGATCATACGGATCGGTCTTGTCAGAACTTTGGTCACGACTTGCTTGATATCTTTATCTTCTAATTCAAAAGCAGCGTAGACTTCAGCTGTCGGGGCTGCTTTGCGAAGCTTTCGAGCCCGCCGGCTCAAAAGGATAGGCGCATAGGTCTCAGGCAACAGGAAGAAAACCGGAATCAAAGTTGCACCGGCGTATATCAGGGCAATCCACTGCACCAGCCGCCATCAGTATCTCTCGTCTTGCGATATTCCGTAAGGGATTGGAAACATGTAAAGTTCTTGCGACAACTTAGAAAGTTCTAAGATAAGAAGACACCGCTATAGCTTTGAGAAGTACTAAAACAAGAACAATGCGGCAGCGAGAACGACTTACAAAAGTCCAGCGCCAGCCAATGGTTGTGGAACAAAATCCGGATATGATTGGAGCTAGAAGCGGACCGCATACAGTTGTCTTTACCGAGTTTCATTAGCAAGGAGTATCCCTAAAGTGTCACAATAGACGACCTACCGCCATGAAGTACGCCACTGTAATACTTGAAGTCAGTAGTTGTCATTCTGAGTGTATTATGAGGCCGTTTTGGAACTGGATTTTAGGGGTTTAAGACGAGAAGTTGATGGCCCCGGTAATTACTTACAGGCACGCCCTCTGATGGCAGGGTCCTCGCTGCAGGAGCCACAAGTCAGAAATCAGGTTCATAAGCTCCGACGCATTATTCCGATGCTTGCACGAGTAAAGTGTACGAGAGCAAGGAATCTGCCTGAAAGGTAATTAAAAAACATTGGAGGACTAACTAGATGTCGGCAAGTTGTCCGGTGACGACGGCAATGGGAGCACTGCCGAACGTACCGCAAAGAAACCGGAAGATGAGGAAAGCCGGCCAATTGGGAGCAAGCGCGCAACCCAGTGTCCATAGAATGAACAGAAGCAGAGTCGTAATGCTGAGATTTCTCCTGCCAATGTGCTCGCTAAGTGGCCCCCCTGGGATAGCGACGGTAAGCTTCTTGAGCTTGGAGTGAAGGAGATGTCTCAGGCTTACAGAGTAGCGGCCCAAATACATAGCCTATCAGGTATATCGAGATTGGCAAGACCTTTTGCGTGTCCGATGTAACTCCCCATTCTCGAGTCATGTAAGGGACTGCCATACTCGGCAGGCTACTCGCCATAGTGCTATTTATTACATTCGCCATGGTCGTTATAGTAAGGAAAAGCTTGCGTTTCTAGAGAAGAGTAAGTCAAGCTTAGACTTATAGGGGGCGAACTGGCTGCCATGTAGAACGTACATTCGACCAGTTATAGGGGTTCTCTGGGTCGTTCGGCTCCCATGAAATGATCTTCTTGCCAGCAGCGTCGTGTATGGAATGGTAAGGCGATCCATCACTTGGCTGAAACCCGTTGTCTGCTTCTTCGGTCTTGTAACGAGATTCCGCATCTTGATTGCTCATTGTATGGACCGCATTTGAAAATTCACGGAGAGGAGTCCTTTCTTTTCGTAGGGGAGCTCCATTCGAAGAATGTCGTGATAGGTGAGTCAAGATCTCGAGTGATCTGGGCCGATCAAACGACCCTGAGCCTGCCATCTTGATGTACGCACTAACTTAGCTCCCGTTAGTGACGAAGTGACGGAGCTAGTAGAGAAAGACCGTGTCGGGTCCGGGGAAGTGGAGTGAAGTCGGATATTGAGAAGTGGCAAGGTAGGATGCCAGTGTTAATATACAATAAATCGTAAGCACCGAAAAAGCAAGCACCAGCAAGGGGGCACTGTTGAGATGAGACCCTGAGCAAATATCTCGTGCTCCCTACTAGTGACCAACCCCACCTATGGATCTTTCTTCAACTCGTCAATAGGGCTGTAAGAGCCACACAAGCCAGTGGCGGCGTCATACCCCAAATGGCACCTAGCTCTTCTATAGATTGTACGAACCGGGCAACTTGTGGGTTGCCGATATTGACGATCCTGACGTCCTGTGTCGCGCCCCCGCAAGTTAGTTAAATGCAGGCCCTGTTGATGTAATAGACCGGTTAAGAAACTTGAAGCGGCGGTAGCAGTCCTAAGATACGGCCGGCTGTCCTTAACCGGAGCCGGGTATAATGCGGAGATGGGAGCTGGATCGGTACGTAGCATACAACCTAGGTCACGGACTTATTAGCGCTCCAAAGCCCATCCGTGAACAAAGCGGTACCGATATTAAACCTGGGATAGAGCCGATACCGGGTTAGCAAGTTGTTCCTTGTATTGATTTTATGTCTATATCTTATCTGGAATTGTAGAAATAAATGAAAGCCCTCACGGGATCCAGTGGCTTTTGGAGGCCCATCCGCTGTAAATGCTGTTAAACTTATTCGCACATCAAGAGTAAGGCTAAGTGGTAAAAACCGCCGTCCCGTTCACGTCGAGGAGGCATCGTTATTTCGAAGCACCTACCATTCCCTCTCTACGAAATGCTAGGGCCGCCAGGAACATTGTACCCTGGGAGACTAGATAGTGAGAATGTTAAGCAGCATTCCTTAGACTCGAAACTGTCCAATGGGTGACTATAGGTCCTTGTTCACATTCTAACGAGATCCCCATTGGAATGGGGAGTCTCGAGATCTGGTATAGCGGCTCTGGAGTCGGTGAGTTAACGAGCTACCGGGATTAGTCGCCGTGTAAACTCGGCTGCTCCTTTACTAGTACTGCTCTGGAAGACACTGCGTCTTACGCCTAACGGATGCACCAGTTTACACAGCCACGAGCTCCATCAATTAGATAGCAAGAGGCTATCAAACGGGGAGTCGGATAGGTACACCCTGGGTATGTAAACGGGGTCGGGAAATCGATCGTGCCAAGGCGGAATGCCGGCACATGCCTCGGCTGCGTGACAATGCTTCTTCCCCTCGCTAGGTGACTTGGGCAGCATTGCTGGGAGAAGGTTAGTGCTAAGATACTGCGTACTGAAAGGCCCCAAGCGTATGTGGAGGATCTCACCTGCGTCGTTCTTATCATTATTGATATCGTGAGTTGGCGACATCCTAAGTTTAACGAGCTCCCACCAGATCCACCTCGGGATACCCTCCATATATTTCACGTTACCAATTAACCCAATAATCGGGAAGTGCTTAGCAACAACGATACCGCCAAGGGGGCCGATGGGCGCCCTTCTACTAGCGCATACTAAGGTTGATGCACGTACTAATAGACTGCAGGTTGCTTAAAGGTGTTCGCCATTGGAGTGGACCATGTCGACCCCAACTATGAGGCTCTTCAGGTGGCTCTCGAAAGACATGCATTAGTCGCTGAAGGGGCTTCCTTCGACCTGGTTTCCGGTCCGCCTGTAAATTCTCGCTTCGTCCGGGTTGGGTATGTCCAAACCCCGAGACACGGACCGAGGCGCCATATCTTTGCGCTTCGCCTATCACGGCTGCTATCTCTTTCTGGTCGGGATATCGGGGACTAATTTGCCCGTCTATAGATAGGTGAGCTGATCAGACGACATATTCATTCTCGTTCCATCGATCAAGGAGGACTGGCTTCCAATCACCTTCTGCCTGTGCCTTGGACGACACCCGCATCCAGACGAGATATAAAGAAGAGCAAGTAATTACTTACTCCGAGAGAAGCGCTGCCGACGTCGGTAAAAGAACTGTGACACGAACTGCTGCTCCTTAGTTGTGTCGCACACGACAACTTACGCCCACCTGCGGAAAATTCCCTCCGGTATGCGCGGTTCGCGCTCATAATCCAGGACTCGCTTCTCTATTGTTTCTGGCGATTGATTGCATTGCTTGGTGTACAGAGCTGCATAGCCTCTGTGTCGATCGAAAGTCATATCCATTTAGTGGCGAGGAGCTTGGGAGTTGTTTTCCTTGGTACCTGCGACGGACCTATATCCAGGCTGCGAACGGGGTCCAATCGACGGCAAGGTGCTATCGCTTCTCTGCGTCATGCTGTGACACAGATATCGTGTGTCCTGGATAGTGGTATACTCCTATCGTGTCGAGTGAGAGGAAGACTTAATCTGGGCGTGTGGTTGAAGGGCGACGAAGCGAAGTGCAGGGAGCGACGCATAAGTATTGCAGGTGTCTACCGGTGAGAACTGGGCCAACTACCATTGCCTATCAGCCCTACTATTGATGGCCCCCCGATCATTCTCCTTGAACTCACGGCTACAATTTCGCGACCCGTTGAGAATGGCGACGGCTTTCATGCAAGCCGGTATGGGTTGTATATGCAGTTTTGAAATTATAAACTATAATACGCGAAGAAAGGTAGGGTTATTTCCCCGTTTTATAATCAACCATCTTCTCCAATGATCCCTCTTATATACAGCCTGCATTCACTACCCACGTGTCGCGCCTTTCCACTTCTTTTATGTGTCTTACGCCGCCTGCTCCTGCGCTACAAGGGCCTGGGTGATGAGATCGAAGACGCGGTGACCGGTGGCGTTAAAGCCAGACACGTACTTTGCACATCGAAAGTCAGTAAGAGTTGTTCACAGTACCTATAACAAAGCCAGATAATGGATCACTTACAGCAGTTCCGAAGGGCTCGAGGACAGTGTTGTAGACAGCATCAGGCTTGGTCTGAGCGAGCCAAGTCCAAGTCTCGTTGGTGCCAGCAAGGATGTCATTGTTGGGTAGAGCCTTGACGATGCTGTTGTATGGCTTCTCGGGAATCTCTGGCGCGCGGCCGCCAGGGTTATCGAAGTTGATGCTAGCAAGAATCGTCTGGACGTCCTGGTTCTTGCCATAGTTGAGGCCGGGCGACGCGTGCAGCGCGATGCCGTCGTGGAGTTTCTCGAGGCGGTACTCGTCCCAGTTCTTGACGTCCTTGTGTTTCTTGACGAAGTTGACGGCACCCACGGCACCATCAATCTCGAAGCGGTGGTCACTGTTGGTTACCAAGGTTAGAATATTAGGAGCCAGGTCAGAGTCAAGCGGACCACTTACGGAGAGACATAGGGTGAGTTGGGGGTCACTAGAGGATGCATGATTAGTTTCTGCAATTCCCCAAGGTCAAGGGCAGAGAGGTCTTACTGTCCCAGCCCAAGTCGTGAAGAATGGTGGCAACAGCGTGCAGTTCCCGGTCAACAGTGTTCAACAAAGTCTTGTTGGCATTGATGGCAGCGGCACCAAAGAGCCAAGTCCGCATGGAGTGCTTGTACAGGAAGCCATCAAACTTTGAGATGATAGCTCGGGCATCGCGGACGAGGTCAGTGTCAACAACCTCAACGCCGTAAAGGTTGGTGGTCTTGACGTGCTTGGGAGGCGTGCACCTGGCCGTGGCCACAACGGCCAGGGAAGCGAAAACGTTGGCGAACTTCATTATGAATAGGGAGTGAATTGTACAGGGTAATTAAACCAAAAGGAACCAGAAGCGAAGATGGTTAGAGACGAAAGTAAGGTGCGGTGACGGGTCCAGAGCAACATCTTGAGTTGTACGAAAGGCATATATATACTACTCAACCTTCATCTTACATACTCCATGCCATCCCCCAGCTATGCTGACGGACCTTTTGAGTAGCTCTACACGGCGCCCTAGATGTCTGAAGACTTGGTACCCATGAGATGACTCTGGATTATACGCCATGCGCCCTGTGATTTGCCGCCTCGTTGCCGACAGAAAAGGGTATTTGAAAAAAGGGATAGCCCTGACCGTCACACTGGGATGTGTTGATTTGAAAAAGCCTGGCGAATATGCATGATGGGATGATGTTTGGTAATAAAAACACTACAACAAAAAGGGCTCCAATGAGTCTTGGCATCTACACTCTCTGCTCTCTATACGACCTGTCAGTAGTATAATTCAAATACCAGCATGATTTATGAGCCTTACGGCTTAAGTAAGTCTATTAATAACGATCACTGTTAAGAGTCGTAGCCAAGAATGCGGCACAGTTGCTCTCAATCCAATCAGAAGTAAGCAAACATGGCCGCTTGAGGAAGGATGCTATGATGGTTTCCTTGGCTTTGCCGATATGTGCGGAACCTCTCCCCGGAGAATACCGTATATCATAAGCGCTGGGCAAATTCCTATATCGTAAATAGCTGGTTCATATCAACGCCGTGCACTTGCATGAGTTGAGAGTTTACGCCATCGTTTATTTCTACAGCTTCTCTTCAATAACCAAGATTGAAGCCTATGAGAATACAAACTTCTCGGGCGGGCGAGTGGTTGGGCTCATCTCTACTGTACCTATAGGCTATAGCAAGGATAGGTCACACCACCTACCCCAACTACCAAGCACCATCCTGGATAGCATCATATTATATTTGAAAATTCATGATCAATTAGGTAGCTTTATTCAACTGAGTACATCATTCTTTGGGCCTTACTACTCAGTAGTGAAGTCACGATGTGATGACTCGGCATCCGTGTTACCCTACCTTGCCCTATGCTACGGCATAATAACCTTACTGCGTATATCGCAGATATATTATTAGGTTTCATGTCGCTAGTAACAACGAGGGGAACAAATAGGCAGCCCAGTTGATGGTACCATCCCCACGACTGACAATCAGTGCTCAAATGAGGACCACCTACACGAGTTTCCTGCGAATCAGCATAAGGCTTGGCCCGCGGCGTAGCATTTGCACAGTTGCGGATGATCGTCCGCAACCGCTGGATTCTTGTAAAGAACAGTAATACTCACATCAAGAGAACTGACGATTGTTTACTTCGTCGAAAGCATTTGCAAATGATTATTGTAATGACCAGCTCACCGCCTACTGAGTATCGCCATCGCCCTTGCATATGGCACCAGAAGGTCTGCCAACGGCCTCATGAACATCGTCCTTCCTGATAATTGAGACATGGGTTGCTAAACACGCATCGCACGCCACCGGGCACGAAAAGTAAACGAATTGTGAAGGTAGTTACGCGCTCGCTTAGAACCTAATATTCTAGAATTAATATCTAGGCGACGTCTATAATGAAATATGTCTTTAGGAAGTAAAGATATGTGGTGGTTGATATGTGGTGGTTGATAGCGAAGCCGGGTTAACAAAGAGGCGAGAGGTAAAGTTCTAGACTCTACCCAACTACCGGACAGGACCACTTAACCCCCACTGAAACCTGGGGAGTATACTCCTTCTCCAGCTGCCCCAAGCTACTGGCTCACTGCACTTAGTGCGCTATTTTGACCTAAATTAGTGCATCATGATCTTCCTTCGCAGTATTCATGCTAAATATACCAAAATCATATACTCTAAATGACGGTTGAATTCCCATCCTCCTTATTGATGTCAAGTATATACGGACGGTTAGACGATAGTGATAGCTAGGTAACGAAGCGAATTGCGTATATATCGGTGGTCGTCATGTAGATGTCGCGTAAAATGCTTCAGTGCGAGAAGTATTTGTATACTTCACGTGTAGTTTACAGCACAGGTGCCGATTCAAATTAAAGGTGCGGTAAATTCCACCTACTGCTCATAATTTCTTGCCGAAATAACGGAGTCGGAATGGATTCGGGCCACACTACGTTGGCCGAGTCGTCACACTATGTTGGCCGGAAACCCACTTAGCTGCATGCTAGTCCAGCCACCTAACAGGGGGCTATTTTAGCCTATATATTCTTTTTATAAATATTTTTTTAATACTTAATTAAATATTTTAAAAATAAATATATATATTAAAGCTATTATAATTAATTATTTTATTTTTTTTATAATTTTTTTAATATTATAAAAATAGTTATTTAATTTAATTATTTATTTTTAGTTATATTATAATAAAGTATTAGCAATAATATTTTAATAATAATATATTATTTTAAATAATATTAAATTATTTAAAATTATTAAAAACGCAGGCAATAATAATAATAATTTTATAATAAATATAATAAAAATATATTATTATTTTTATTTATATAATTATAAAAAAGCTTTATTATTTTTTTTTTTTTTAAATATTTTAATTTTTATTTTTTAATTTTTATTTTAATTTTTTTTTTAACTTTAATTATAATTTTAATTATAATTTATATAACATAGTTTATATGCGAGCGAAATATTTGTGCAAGCGGAACATTTTTTACCGAAACATATTTTTTTGATTTTATCGCGTAATAATTTTTTAACAATATAATATTTTTAAAAACTAATAAAGCTAATTTTTAATTAGCTTTTTAAGCTATTTAATTACGCTAAAAAATTAATATTTAACGCGCTTTTAAAATTTATAATATTTTGCTTTTAATATTATATAATAAATTAAAAAAATATACTTTTAAAATTAATACCTGCGCTAATATATATAATTTTAATTTAATTAAAAAAAATATATTTTTTAAATATATTTTTAATTTAAATAACTAAAAATTTTTGCTGGCTTACGCTAATATTAAAAATATAATTAATTTTTTTTGCAACTTATATAGCGCAAGCTTAATTAGTAAGCATTAAGCTTATAGTTTTATTAATCGCTATTTAAAGCTTAAAATATAATATTTACGTTTTTATAATTATTAAAAAGCTTTATATAAAAATTTAAAAATAATTAGCATATAGTTTAAGCGTTATTTATATATAAAATTATAATATAATATTAATAATATTAATATTTAAAACTTTAATAAAACTAGTTTTATAATAAATTAAATCTGCTTATATATAATTATTATACGTGTTAATTAATATAAAAAATATAAATTAGTATAGCTTAATAATAAAAAATAATTAATAATAATTTATTTTATTAATTCGCGCGGTTTATATATTTTGCTATTTATTGTTTTTTAAAAAGTTTATTATTTTAAGCATTAATATTAAAATATTAACTTTTTAAACAATTAAATATTTAATATTAGTTATAATAAATAAATAATTAATAATATAAACTTAAAATAAATAAAATATTTTAATAAATATACTAGGTTATTATATATTAATATATATTATATATTAATATTAAACTAGTATAAAAATTACGTATTAGCTAAATTTAAAAATTATTATAAAATTAAAAATATTATAATAATTTTTTTATTTTCGCACTTATTATATTTAATTTAACTATTTAACGTTAAGTTTTATAGTCTATTAAAGTAAGCATATAATTATTAAATATTAAAATTTATTAAATTATATATTAATTATATTATTAAGCTTAAGTTTTTTATAGCGTTTAAAAAAATATATTTAGCAACTTTTATAAAATTAAATATTTTAAAAAATTTTTAAAAGTTAAAATTAATGCTTTATAATCTGCAAGCTATAATATTTAAGCTAAATATATAGTTATAATTGCTAACGTTAATTTTAAATATTTTTGATTTTTTTAAACTTTAGGTTTTTAAAACGTTAATAACCGCGCAAAAAACATTTACTTAATTAACTTTTATTAAAAGTTAAATTTTTAAATATTAAAAAAGCTTTTTAGCGCTTATTTTAAAAGCTATTAATTAGCTAGCAAAAATAAATTAAATATTAACGCATTAATTAATTTTAATAAATAAAAAAAACTAAACTTTTTAAAAAATAAATAAAACATTTAGTAAACGCTAAAAAAGCAAAAAAAAACGTTTATAAAATAAAAAAAATTTTACTGTAAAAAATATATATAATTTAATTGCTTAAAAAAACACGCAAAATTAAATATAATTATAAACGTTAAAAAATCGTAGTAATAATAAACTAAATATATTACGCCCGCGACAATATAAATAATATAGCAACATTAGTTATAATTTAAAAACTTATAAAAAAAATATAAAAATAAATAATAAAATAAAATTTAATTAATTTTTAATTATATTAATTATATTTATAAAATTATTAATAATTAAATATAAAAATATAATAAAAAATATTTTGCTCGCATAAATATTCTGCTTGCATATAAACTATATTATTATAATTTTATTTAAACTTATATTATAATTTTTATTTTAATTTTTTTTTTGATTTTTTTTTTAATTTTTTATATAATTAACGTTTTAATTAATTTTTTTAAATTATTATAAAAACTTATAATAATAAAATTTTAATTAAAAATAAAAATTTTAATAAAAATAATAATATAATTATATATTTTAAATATTTTTATATTAAATAAAAAAATAAATATATATTATTAAAATTATTTTTATTTTTTTTTATATTTTATAATTATATATTTTATTATTAATTAAGCAATAAAATAAAAATTAATTAATAATAAAAATATTTTTAAATTTATTTAAACTTAAAATAATATTTAATTTATTAAAGCTAAAAAAACTTTAAAAATTATTTAAAATAATATTATAAAAAAATCTAAAGTTTTTTTTATTATTTTTTTTAGCTATAAAATAATTAATATTATTATTAAATATAATATAAATTTTATAAAATTTATTATTTTTAAATAAATAATAATAAAATAATAAAATAATAAAATAATAATATTAAATTTATTATTTATTTAACGATTTAATTTATAGTTTAAAAATTTACGGCTATAATAATAAAACGTAATTATAAAAAATATATTAATTATAAAAAATAGCATAAAAAATAATAAAAAATTAATATTTTATATAATAATTAAATAAAAAATTTTAAAAATTTAAATAATTTAAATAAAAAAAATTAAGTTTATATTAATAAAATAAATAAAATTTAAAATATAAAAGAAATAATAAAATAAAAAAAAATATTAAATTATTAAATAATAATTAAAACGTTTAAAAATATAATAAAAATAATAATAATAACTTATTTATTAAAGTATATAAAAAATAAATAAATTAATTAATTAAAAAATTAAATAAAAAAAATAATAATTATTTTATAATATTTAAAAAAAAAAAAAAAAAAGTAGCTGCTTTATAATAGTTTAAATTTTAATATTTTTATATTAAAATATTTAAAATATATATTTTTAAAAAAATATAAACTATAAAAATAGCTTTAATAATAAATATAATTAAATATATTTATATTTTAATTTTTAAATATTAGCTTATAGCTATATTATTTTTTAATAATAATTTTAATTTTTTTATTTATATTAAAAAAATAATATTATAAAAAAAATTTTTTTTTAGTTTTTTTTTATTATTTTATTTAATAATAATATATAAACATTAAATTTTATTAATATAATATTTTTTATATTTTTTAAAAATTAAATATTTAAATTATAAAAAATATATTTTATAGCTATATAATAATATATTTTAATTTATAGTTATATTATTTAAAATAAATTAAAATTAAAAAATAAAGCTAATAAAAATATTTATTATAAAATTATTTATAATAAATTAAAAATTTATATATTAAAAGCTATATTAATAAAAAAAATAAAAATAAAAAAAATAAACTATTAATTTTAAATTATAATATTATAAGTTAATAAAAATTAATTTTAACTATAAATTTGCCGACTTAAATATAATTATTTATTATTTAATAATTTAAATAATTATTTTTTTATTAAAAAAAAACTAAAATTTATTAAAAAATTATTAAATAAAATATTTAATATTAATAAAATATTAAATAAATTTTCGAAAACTTACGTTTTATTAATTTTAAATATTTATTAAGTTATAAAAATATTAAAAATATAGCTTATATATATTAAAAAGCTTAAAAATTTACTGCTAATAATATTTTTAATATTTTTATAAAATTATATAAATAATATAATATTTAATATAACGTTAAATTAAATAAAAATATTTTAAAAAAATTAATTTAATTTTTAAAATAATATTAATAAATATTTTAACGTTATTTAAACGTTTTAATAATAAATATTATATATTAAATAAATTAATATAATTATTTATTTTTTTAAATTAATAAAATAATTAATATTAATATTT